>VYVB01000609.1:0-106458 GCA_009761775.1 Ficus carica
CGAAAGTGAGTGTAAATTAAATAGTTCATCTATTGCCAGAAAGATTTATTGTGTGTTAAAATCATGAGCAGATGACTAAGGCTGGAGAGATTGGGTCTTCAACAATGCCTCACAAAGTGAACCCTATTGATTTTGAAAATGGTGAAGGTAATCTTGGTATTGCTAATGGCGTTCTATCTCACCTAAGCACAAAATTGCCCGTCTCACGATTTCAGGTAAAAACTTCCCATTCTCCATTTAACTTCCTTCTTCTCCTTACCCCTGTTTATGCTCTAAGATTTAACTGTTGCCCCTTCTGTACTTTTAGTCAGGTGTGAAATTGAGAATAAACCGAACCATTTATGCTACTAAGTTTTGATTCATATATTGACATGTAATAGAACTAACTGATGGCGGTCCGTGTTAGTATCAAAGGCTGCAGTTGGTAATTTACTGGATTTGTCAGTCAGTAGCGGACCGACGGTAATAAAATTTTAGTTATAATATTTTCTATTTCCGTGTTGTTATTTGCAGCGTGACTTGACTGATTCAACTGTTCTGAGAAATATGGGAGTGGGACTGGGACACTCTCTTCTAGCTTATAAAAGTACGCTACAAGGAATTGGAAAGCTGCAGGTGCAAATTGGTTTATAATGCTCGACTTGACTCCTATTACTGTGTAGTTGTGTTGATGTCATAGTATATAGGCTTTATATATATAAGTATATATATTTGTAAGAAGACTAGGTTTAGATTCTGTGTTACTGCTCTTTATAATGATGCATTAAACGAGACTCAATAAGAACTAGGTGATAAAAGACAGTCAGAGCAAAATAGGGAAAAAAGAAAAGAAAGAAAAGAAAAGATGATAAAGACAATCATCTATTTTGATTCTATTTTCCCGTGCTCATTTAGTGCTGCAGAAGTGACGAGACAAAGAAACTCATCCGTTTTGATACTATTTTCACATGATCATTTAGTACAGTAAAAGTTTATGACTGGAGAATCTTAAATTCTCGAGGAAGCCACAAAATCTAATGACTTGGTTTTGGTATTCCTGCCAAAATCTGTGTTGATCACTGAAAAAAGTGTTGCAATTTAGGTCAACGAAGCTCGCTTGAGCGAGGACTTGGACCAGTGTTGGGAGGTGCTTGCTGAACCCATACAAACTGTAAGTATATTTCCTCTGCTTAGGAACCCAAAACTCATATCTCTCGTGTTTACTCTTTTTTTTTTTTTTTTCTGTTAAGATTTCCTCTGTTTATTTATTTTTCATTTTTAACCATATTCGGTTTCTCTGTCATCAATGGTTTAACTTGCATTTGCTGAGTAGAACCTTGTAACTTTTATTTGTTCCAATTATCATCGAACAGTTTTGTATCTTGGTTCATAACATCAGCGTAGATTGCTCTGGGAACTGTCTGTACTTGTTAGATATTCCGTTGCTTTCCGAATCGGTTAAGAATTGTTTTGTTCATCTTAATAGATCCTGTTTTCTTACAAAAGCGCCGATATGTGCTAAGTAATACCATTTCCTAACAATGCTTATTTTGTTCGCATACTTGCACGAGACTACCATACACAGGTTATGCGAAGATACGGCGTTCCTGAGCCCTATGAGAAGCTAAAAGACTAACTAGAGGAAGAGCGGTTACAAAAGACAGTATCCGTGAATTCATCGAAGGTTTGGAATTACCTGAAGAAGCTAAGGCGGAGCTATTTAAGTTGACACCACATAGCTATGTTGGAGCGGCTGTTGAGTTGGCAAGAGCGTCTGAGCAAGCCGTGAAATCGGTGAATGGAAGGTGCTAGGAAATGATATTTTGGTCTAAGTTTTATGTTGTATTTGTACTTTGTATGTTGTATCCGTTGGGCTATGAGCACTTCTATTTGTCCTGCGGGATAGTAGAGTGTCAAATTTTGGTTTGTCTAAACCCTACATTTCGATTTCTCTTGAGAAAGAAAAAAATCGAGTCCACAGATAAATGTCAGTTTATGAGGGATAGGTAAATTAAATGGTATTGGGCTATACCCAAGATGGAAAACCATGAGAGAAGCATGTGATATCATCCATATAATATTATAGAAAGGAGAATATCTCCTGTTGTTCACCGGCCTTTCATCCAAACCGATTCGTTTTGGACGGAAAACTTTAGTATTCTCTTTTTGTTCCTCTGGTTTCTCTTTATTTTATTTTTTTTGGCAGACCAATTGTTTTATCTTATATTATTTTATTTCATTTTAGTCCTTTTTTCGAATTGATAATTTTCATTTTTCAATTTAGTCATTTTATTTTTTTTGGATTTTTTCATGACTTTTTTTTGGGTCTTTATTTTAGTTCTTTTTTCTTTTTTGGTCTGTTTCTTTTACTTATTACTCTAATTTTTCTCTATTTAGATAAATTTTTTCAAATACGTCCAACATTTGCTTACATATTTTAGAATAGTATATATTTTACATTTCATGTTGCACAAGATGAGACAAATGCGTAGCGAAGTTTACATTCTTCCAGCTTGAAAAATAGGCGTTTTATAAACAAAAGAAAATGAAAAATCTTGGCGGTTTAACGAATATGAATTATCTGCGCAATGGTATCACTAATTGCCCTTTACACTTGCTCTGCAGTCTGCAGTCTGCCTAGTCTATCTTTTTAACTGCAGAGGTTTCTTACCTACAACATTAAATTATTTTTTTTTATGAGCTTTCATTCAATTAGTACAAACATGATCCCGTACAAATGATAAAACATTTCATAAAATATGCACTCCATTTATCTGTAATTGTGGATTTTCTTAACTTGTCTATGGGCCCTAGAATTAGTGGGTGAGTGCGAACATTGGGAAGAAAAGCTTCACAAGGTACGCAACGAACTGGTCCTCCCATTGTGTAACATTGATACGACAGTCTTAACTAGTTATGTCTTATTATTTGTCTATGATGAGTATGCAGTATGTCATAATTCAGCAAAAAAAAATCTTAAATTATATAACTCGAACATGATGTCATCAAACATGACTTCATAAATCATGTGCTTAAAACATGAAATAAAAGCTTGCATTTTATAAAACATGTCATTCTTAAAATAGTTCAAAATTTGCACCAACAAAAATCGTTCAGAACTTGCAATTTTATAAAACATGGACTGCATTTCAAAAAAAATATAAGCTTGAAAATCGTAATTTTATACTGTAAGAGAGGTTTGTAAGAGAGATTTATAATTACTTGATCTCATGCTACAATATTTCTCTTGACTTGTCCTCAACATAGTAACAGGTTCAAGTCATGTTTCGATCATTCAAATCGAGTGTAAGTATTTGATTCATTTAACTAATTAGATTTCTGTTTTAAAATTTTAATTAGCTAGATGCCTATCCAAAATGGTTGATTCTTACTAGGTTGTCTGGACCTAGTATTATGGGCCTAAAAGCCCATTGGATTATTAATTTACCAAGTCATTGTATATTCTATGAGTGTAAAAGAGCATTTGTGTGGACTTTTGAGCTAACATAGAGCCCATGGTCCTATTTACCGATTAATATTAATATCTTTTGGTCTAACTATCTTGATTTACTTGATATATTTTGTCAGAACAGTTCAATATTGTGAGGATCCTTTTATCCTATTGGCCCACAGGCCATATCTTGATAGTTATAAATGTTTTTACCGACTTTATATAGTTTGAGAAAACTTTCTTACTGATATAGTGATTTTGTCAATTTTTATTCTTAAGTATTTTGGTGTTTAATATTGTTTATGTTGTTTTTGTAGGAAAATTGCAAGAAGGAGCAAAAAGAGTATCAAAAAGGCACCAAAAAGAGGAATAAAAAAGCAAGAAACAGGCTGCAACGCGTCCAAAAATTAAAGTGTACGATTCATGAAATCTCGCAAGTGTACGAGTCGTGCACAAGTAGTAAAGTAAGTGAGTGAATATCGTCCCACGAGAATTGTTCCTTATCCCAAATTTAACTAAATACCACAACTATAGCAATCCCAACTTTATCTAGACAATCATAAAATGGAAAAATAGACAAGATTAAGCAACTAAATTTAAACTAAGAATCAAGTAAATAAAAGAAAATGGAGAGATGGATTGAAGGGAACTCGATGATATGTAAGTCTATGAGGTTTTGATTTCACTTGACTAAACTATGCTTATCCAATTCAAGACTTGTTAATCGAATTCATTTAAATCATTAATTTTAGGCGTCAATTTTAATTTCACTCCCTCTCCCGAGTGCCAAGTAAAATAATAGGCAAAATTAATCAAATTAATATCCCTATTAACTCAACCAATTATGCACTCATTACATAAACCTACACTAGTGATTACCCAAGTTATATTAGTCTCCCGAACTTAATATTACTATGGGTTGTGTATTTCAAGTCACAACATATGAAATTAACTCTTTTGAGCCCAATTTCACACATCTAGTAATTTTAAGTTAAAGGAAAATCAAATTAGGAAAAAGCATAGAGAAACACAAATGGTTCAAAATGAGATTCAATCAACAAGCATTAAAATCATAAAAACATAGTCATCATCAAGCTACGTCATACACCCTAGCTTAAAAAGTTTAGCTAGACATCAAAGTTCTTAAATCTATAACCAAATTCGAAACAAACTTCAAACTCATGTTCAAGCACCAATTCAAATAGTAAATATAAGTTCAAGAGCTACAAAGAGAAAGGAAGGTAGAAGAAAGAAGAACTAGTTGAAGAACAAGCTCCCAAATCTTCAATCTCCTTGAATCTCCAACCCTAATCTCTCTCTCTCAGTTTCACCCAAATCTCCCCCAACCTGAAATTTTCCCCCAAAATCTCTCAATCTCCTCTAATCTCTATTCTCCCAACTATCTTCATCCCCATTCCATTCTTCAGTATTCATCATCTTCTTCATCGTTTTCTTTTTCTTACTCAACCTCCATACCCATTTTCATTTTCCACAACAAAAGAAGACTTCAATCTTCAAGGATCACGAAATTGGGAGTCTCTCACTCTTCATCAACATCAAGGCAACCAATTTGTGCCTTCCTTTGACGATTTGTGGAAAAATTGGTATTGTGGAAGATTTTGGTTATTTGGGGTATTGATGGGTTGGTTTGTTTGATGTGAAAAGTTGAGGATTTTGATTGTTTTGGGTATTATATTGTGGGTTATTGGTTTGATTTTGCGGAGGTGATTAGCATTTGTGGTTTGGTTAGTTGTTTGATTTGGTTTGCAGAGGTGGTTTGGTTGTTTAGGGTTTGGAAGTGGCTTGGATGATTTGGTTGTACTGTGGGTGATTTGTGCTTTTTGATAGTTGGTGCTTCTTGTTTGGTGTTGAGATTATTTGGTAATTGGCGTCTTAAGCAAAATGCCGGTGAAATCCATTGCCAAAAGACAAAGGGGTGAGAGTTCCAGAACTAGGGATACCAGGCCTAGTTTGAATGTCTTTGTTTCAAGGGCTGCGGGGGAGCAACACAATAACTACAATAAAAATAGAGCTTGCATCTGAGAAAAGGGTTTTTCTATCTCAGATAACTTAGTCTTCACTCTTATACCAGAAACCATCTAAACTCGTGGATGGGCAACGTACTGTTCCTCCCCCAAGGACGGATCTATGACGCTCGTGTAGGAATTCTTTGCAAACACAAAAGAGCATCGAAACTATAAAACTAAGATTCGTGGAATAGTCGTGAAGTTCGATGAAGTGACCATCAATTGGCACCTTGGCCTCGTAGCGCTAGAAGAAGATGACCTCGCCGATTATACAAAAAAGGCCAACATGTTGCAGGTCATGGACACCATTTGTTTCAAATGAACTCAATGGAACATTTCCAATGGTGTTCCGTTGTCTTTTGATTCCAAATATTTGGAGAAGAACATGAAAGTGTGGTTTCAACTTCATCAATGCAAGATTGTACCCGACAACACATGTGTCTGAATGTTCAAGAGAAAGAGCTTTATCTCTTTATGCCATTGCTAGGAGAATAAGAATGAATGTCGGGGCAATGATCAATGCCACTATTCTCCATGCCGCCAACATCAACAATGTTGCATTGCCATTTCCATCATTGCTCACTGAGATGTTCAAAAAGGTAGGGATCAACATGGCGGACAATTCTGTTTGCAAAGTCATCTGGACCCTTGATCACAACAGCATAATTCGCATTTGGTATAACCAGCCGGAAGAGGGAGAGGACGAAGCGGGACCTTCAAGAGCACCGGCTAGGCCGAGATGTTGGAACATTTGCTCCATGGTGTTGAAACAGGAGGCTTCATATTCCGCATACTTTAGATGCCAATGACGATCATAAGCAAGTTGAGCTTGAATATTATCAACTCGCTCATCATGATGGTGATACATCTCATGAAGGTTTGAGGCTTTAGATTTTCACGTAGCCGGCGCTCTTGAAGGTCCTGTTTCATCCTCTCCCTCTTCCGGTTGGTTATTCCAAATGTGAATTATGCTGTTGGGATCAAGGGCCCAGAAGACTTTGCAAACGAAATTGTCCGCCTGGTTGATCCTTGCCTTCTCAAAAAACTCAGTGAACAATGATGGAAATGGCAATGCAACATTGTTGATGTTGGCAGCGTGGAGAATAGTGGCGTTGATAATTGCCCCAACATTCATTCTCATTCACTTAACAATGGCATAAAGAGCTAGAGCTCTTTCTCTTGAACATTCAGACACATGCATTGTCGAGTACAATCTTGTATTGATAAGTTGAACCACACCTTCATGTTCTTCTCCAAATATTTAGAATCAAAAGATGCCGGAACACCATTGGAAATATTCCATTGAGTTTGTTGGAAACAAATGATGTCAATGATCTGCTGCATGTCAGCCTTTTTGGTATAATTGGCGATAAGACCATAAGACCAAGGTGCCAATTGATGGTTGCTTCATCAAACTTCACTACTATTCCACGAACCTTGGTTTAATAGTTTCAATGCTTTTTTGCATTTGCATAGGATTCCCACATGAGCGTCATAGATCCGTCCTTGGGGAAGGAACAGTACGTCGCCCATCCACAGGTTTAGATGGTTTCTTGTATAAGAGCGAAGGCTGGGTTATCTGAGATAGATAAACCCTTTTCTCGGATGCAAGCTCTATTTTTATTGTAGTTATTGTATTGCTCCTTCTCATCCCTTGAAACAAAGACAGTCAAACTAGGCCCGGTATCCCTAGTTCTGGAACTCTCACCCCTTTGTCTTTTGGCAACGGATTTCACTAGCATTTTGCTTAAGATGCCAATTACCAAATAATCTCAACACCAAACAAGAAGCACCAACTATCACAAAGCACAAACCACCCACTGTACAACCAAATCAACCAAGCTACTTCCAAACCCCAAACAACCAAACCACATCTACAAACCAAGTCAAACAACTAACCAAACCAGAAATGCTAATCATCTTTGCAAAATCAAACCAATTGTAACGCCCTGACTTCCCACGCCGGGTCGTCACCTTACTTACATACTTAACTTAAACTTACGGAAAATTTGGGAAAAATTTTTCTTTTTCTTTTAAACTTTATTTTAAAACTTTCAACTTGAACTTCATCCTCAAACTCATACTTACTGATAGGTACTTACTCGAGTACCGAACTTTCAAACCTTCCTTGAAGGCCATCATAATCAAATTGTAGACCAAACCCGAACTAATGTGGATTGGTTCCACAAGAGGCAACTTGCTTGCCATACATACATAAACTTTGTCATTCATACTTAAAATATCATGAAATTATGAATACCCTTTTTCATTACAACATATTTTATAGAGTATATTTTTTTTTCTTCAAAAGCCGTGGCAGTGTCCATCCCACATTTCACAGTCCGCAGCACCAGCCCTCCACAGTATTGCATCAGAGATTAATGGCAGGTTACTTACCTACAGCATAGACGTAAGACGTGAGCTTTCGCTCAGCAAGTACAACTATTACATCCGCGACACAAAACAAATCATTATGCATGAACCAATTATGATTTCTTATGAATCATTTATGAATGCATAATTTAATTTAGGTCTATTCTTTTACTTATCATGTGTGCTCGTATCGTGGTACATAGCCAAGGAATGGTTGAAGGTGGCAGTCCGTTTTAACTCAAACCATAAAACACAAAGTTTAACATGGAGTAGTTTAGGTAGCCATCCAATCCAACTCAAACCATGAACCATACCATTTAAACCCGCTTTTGCGGCAAGTCGACACGACACAACATCCTACTTGTCTTGTTCTTACCAGGTGGTTTAATATTAGTGAACATGCTTCATGATGCCACAATATTATAACATAATCAACATTTACCATAACATGGCCTTATTGAAAACATGGCATTTCTGGAACCATGGCATTTTTGAAAACATGGCATTTTTGGAAACATGGCATAACATGTCATAACATAACTTAGCACATCATAGCCATAGCATAGCATCACATATCATCACATACCATCACATTAGGCAAGTAACAACAAATGGCCTATGCTGTAGGCGGAGTTGTACTTACCTCTCTCATTATGTCCTACTTAGTGCTGCTTCTCCTCTGGGTACAGCTGCAGGTTTCCTCCTGCTTGTTGAAGGACATAGGTAAGGGTCTAATTAGTATCGTGGAATGTTGGTGATCTAACCAACATGTCTACATAATCCTAGTTGTATGTCCCCAATACTAGATGTCTTACTGGGTTACAAATAGTAACCCTATATCTTAGCCCAATTTATTAATCTTGGTATCCTTTAGGGTTATCTTGGGTAACCCTTAAGGTCAAACTAAAATCCACTTGTTAGTCAACCAAAGTCAACTATGGTCAACAATGGTCAACTTCGGTCAACTATGGTCAACCATTGTTGGGTCAACCTTGGGCCTTGGGCTAAGCCCAGTAACTCGGGTATAACTCCCGGTTACTTTTCGTAAACTAATCGCTTGCTATACTCTAACTTGAAAAATTCATTTTCCTTCCTTGGAAAATTTAGGGAAATTAATCCCAAAACTTTATTCTTAACTTATAAAAATCCTTTACTTAAATCGTAAAAATCCAAACTCTTGGATTAGTGCTTTATAAAATCGTTTGAGGTTGAAAACTGCCCTTGGAACAGTTTTCCATAATCAAAACAATAGTTTGTAGTAGAAAAACAGTTTTCCAGAAACATTTGTAAAGCTAGTGGTGCAGAAATTTTCGGATTCCCTGCGCACCCTTCGAAAAACGATCCCAGTTTAAAAATCGGTTCGTAATCTGAAAAAGTTTTCTTCACAAAAGTTGTAGCTCTCGAAAAATTCTAAAACTTTAGTGTTTTTCAAAAATTCCAATTCGGCCTATATTCGTCCCAGTTTTTGTTTGAAACTGGCTGACCCCGAAAAACTGAGTGAAAACTGGGTCTGGGGATCAGCCACGGGTTTTGGGGTAAACGGAGGCCATTGGAGCCTTATTTTTGAAAACGGTTAACGTATTCCTCTTGGAAAAACCCTTCTGAACAACTTTCATGTTTTAAGTTTCTCCAAATTCGGCCTCTAAGGGCCTCAAATTTCTCTTTTCCCGAAACTGGTCAGTTTTACCCGAAAATGGCAGTTTTCGGTTTTAAGTTCGTTTTACGTCCTATTACGCGCACTCTACCTCAACCGCTTGCAGCGGGAGCTTAAGATCAAACATGCAGCGCTTTCTAACGTAAAACATACATTCATACATCATTTAAACATCTTGGGATATCTCACAACCACTTAATGAGCATAAACCCTTAGCATGAAATTCTAGAGCATAAAATCATGCAACTAAACCTATTGCATGCAAATAAAATAGTGAGCTTATGCTCTTACAAATCAAGCTTGAAATACATTTAAATTTCCCAAATGAAATTTAAATAAAACACTTAGGGTTAGAGGAATTTACCTCTAGGGTTTGGAAGTTGGTTTACTAGCTTGAATTCCAAACTTCCTTACTCCTCCCTTTTGGCTGCCAACAAGTCCGGATTTCCCCTCCAAATGGGGTTCCAATTTTCAGCCATGCACATACAAACATACACATAAATATCCCATCTAACTTGCATGGAAAAAAGTTAGGGTTTGAGGGAGTTTTACCTTAGCTAACCCTAGGGATGGGTTAGGGTATGCAAACCGAAATCTCCCTCCCTTTTGGCTCTCCAAACACTCCGCTCTAGCTCCCCAAATGGCACCAAAATTTTTCACCCCTTTCTTCCTCACCCCTGCACGGCCACTGCCCAGAAATTGGGTCCAAAATTTCCAGATTTGCCCTTGGTTTCTAGCTTGAAACCGAACATGCACACTAACTAGCCTCCCTTGGCTTTTTCCAACTTTTTTTTTTTCTCTTGGTTCTCTCTTGGTTTCTCTCCTCCTCTCTCTCTCTCGGATTTTTCTGCAGAAAAATGGCAAGAGTTTGGCCAAATTTTCTGATTTAAATGATTAAATGCCACCCCTATTTATAGGCAAATGCAAACTTTCCAAAAATTGCATTTTAATCCCTAAATTTTGAGAAAATCATGCAATTGGCATGCTAGGTGTCAAGATGGCCGGCTGTCAACTTGGAGAGCAAGGCAAGATGACCTCATCTTGGTGACATCACATGCTTACATCACCCAATTTCCAAAATTTGCACTTTGGCCCCAAAAGTTTAATTTCTTGCATTTATGCCCTCTAGGTGTTGGCCGGTCATTGGCTGCCTTGGAGCCCAAGTTTTGCTTACCTCATCATGATGACATCATCTTGATGACATCATGTGCTTACATCATGCTTACATCACTAATTTCTAAAAATTACACTTTTGCCCCAAAAGGCAAAATTCTTACAAAAATGCCCCCTAGGTGGCCGGTTGCTTTCTTGGTGAACAAGCCAAGCTTATCTCATCATGATGACATCATATTGATGACATCATGTGCTTACATCATCAATTTTCCAAAATTTACACTTTTACCCCAAAAGTGAAAATTTTGACATTTTTGCCCCTGCATGTGACCGGCCCCAATGGGTTACTTGGTGACCAAGTTTTCCATATTTTCATGACCTTTTGCCCTTGACCTTAACTAGATGTGCTTGATTTTCTAGGGTGGTTTTAAAGCCTATTTGAGCTATCTCGCCCATACTGACATATTTTACAGTATTTTCTCGTACTGCATCATACAATACTGCCAAGTCAATCCGTTGACCACTCTTGGTCAAACTTTGACTTTCTTGGTCAAATTTGACTTTTTTTGAAATCATGAAATTTCATCACGTCATTTTCCTTAAAATGCCTTAAACTGGCCTAAGTAATCCATCGTTGAGTCTCGTAGCTAATTAACCGAGAACTCAAACTTATACCGATATTCTATTCCAAACATGATCTAGACTTAAGTTTTCCTCATTCAAAGGAAATCTAGAGTCATAAAAATTCGGGTTATTACATTCTACCCTCCTTAAAAGATTTTCGTCCTCGAAAATTAGAATAATTCTAGGTGGCTTTTCTTCAAGTCCACTATAAATTCATTGTAGTTTATTCTCATTTGAATAACTTAATAAGATCAGGTCTTTCATATAGAACCATAATCTTCTTTCATGTTCTATCATATCCTCATACTTTCATGCTTTCATTTCATACCATCATACTTTCCTTTCATACTGCATCACAAGAACTATTTACATGAAAAACTGAGCAAGTATATCATATAACTTGCCATGTTTGAAAAGCATATATATAACTTTTCCATACTTTAAAAACATATCATATCACATAGCTTTTTCATATTTAAAAAGCATATTGTGTCTTATTATCTTGTCTTAACATGTGGGCCCATAGTGTACGTACCAAAAGTGCGCAGCCTCCAGACAAAGCTAGGGTTTGCAAGGTCCCTAACAGTTCTGGGAATTTTATAAGCCTTTGCGATTTTACAAAAGGTCTTATAAACTTGGTCTTGACCCTTCACGATCACGGACGGTCAAGATCACAACTGAAACATGTAGCCTCCACGATCACGGGAGGTTGGTACGACACCTTACTGTTACTTGTCTTTTTATGTATCTTAATATGTTCTTACATTTAAGATACTTTTTGGAATCTTTTCCAATTCAATGATGAAAATCAATAATAAATAGTATTATTGAAAACATATTAATGTTCAAGTGATGCAATGAAAGGTATCCTTGTATCAACTAGCGACTTGTTAGCTAGTAGAAACGTTCTTCTTGCCTTTAGCATTTCCTTTAAAGCTCAAAGGCATAATTATAGTTCTAAGGGATATCTAAAACTCCCAATCATCATCTCATAATTTCCATTACTTAAATGGTTGTCTTCAGTCGACCTTAATCATCCATTACATGTCGACTTCAGGGTTGGTGCCATCGACCTTAACCTCGTTAACTTCATATCATCAAATCTCATAATCATCATCCTTATCATAAAAATCATAGCCTAATAAATTGTTGTTGGTAGCATATTGCTTATTTGCTACCCCCAAACTAAGGCATCCTCAAAATCTTCCCCATGTCAAATATTTCTCTTATGGGCAAAAGTTTCACAATCAGGAAACTTAACTTCCATGATCTCAATCCAATTCCTTAAATGGAAAGATTCCTTATCATCACTATACCCAAAATGAGACGATAGGCTATCTAATCTTAGAGCCTACTCATTTCTTATTGCTATTCTAGCGATCATCATATCATAAGCTTAGTTTATCCATCGCGCTTCCACTGTGCGACTCTGATTTACTGGCAATAAAAGCCCATAAATTCGTTCGGATAAGCATGTCAGCTGCAATATAGCGAACGTATCATCTCATGTACATATCCTAGTACATCTCGATATCGTGGTAATACATGGACGATCCTTGCTGTCGTCAAGAAAACCATTTAGGAATCTCCTCTCAAGATCCTCTTGGCCAAGGCTCCTTGCACGAGCTTCCTTGACTAGACGTCAGCTCGACTGGTAAGCATATCCTGAAGATACGTCCCTGCATGACATAATCTGAGGAGGGGTCTCCATATCGTGCAACCACTCCTTGAGTCTTATTGAAGATGCGAAGCTTCTCCTCCATTTCTCGGAATGTCAACGGAGTCTCGTGGTCCTCTTTAGTCCGACCCAAATTTATCACCAGATACATGCCATTATAATAATCTTATAAAACAAAGTAAGAAAACAAACTTACAAAACTGTGGCGCTGGCAGCAGAACTGTGAAACCGGATGGCAGAAACTCTGCTCTGATACCAAACTGTAACGCCCTGACTTCCCACGCCGGGTCGTCACCTTACTTACATACTTAACTTAAACTTACGGAAAATTTGGGAAAAATTTTTCTTTTTCTTTTAAACTTTATTTTAAAACTTTCAACTTGAACTTCATCCTCAAACTCATACTTACTGATAGGTACTTACTCGAGTACCGAACTTTCAAACCTTCCTTGAAGGCCATCATAATCAAATTGTAGACCAAACCCGAACTAATGTGGATTGGTTCCACAAGAGGCAACTTGCTTGCCATACATACATAAACTTTGTCATTCATACTTAAAATATCATGAAATTATGAATACCCTTTTTCATTACAACATATTTTATAGAGTATATTTTTTTTTCTTCAAAAGCCGTGGCAGTGTCCATCCCACATTTCACAGTCCGCAGCATCAGCCCTCCACAGTATTGCATCAGAGATTAATGGCAGGTTACTTACCTACAGCATAGACGTAAGACGTGAGCTTTCGCTCAGCAAGTACAACTATTACATCCGCGACACAAAACAAATCATTATGCATGAACCAATTATGATTTCTTATGAATCATTTATGAATGCATAATTTAATTTAGGTCTATTCTTTTACTTATCATGTGTGCTCGTATCGTGGTACATAGCCAAGGAATGGTTGAAGGCGGCAGTCCGTTTTAACTCAAACCATAAAACACAAAGTTTAACATGGAGTAGTTTAGGTAGCCATCCAATCCAACTCAAACCATGAACCATACCATTTAAACCCGCTTTTGCGGCAAGTCGACACGACACAACATCCTACTTGTCTTGTTCTTACCAGGTGGTTTAATATTAGTGAACATGCTTCATGATGCCACAATATTATAACATAATCAACATTTACCATAACATGGCCTTATTGAAAACATGGCATTTCTGGAACCATGGCATTTTTGAAAACATGGCATTTTTGGAAACATGGCATAACATGTCATAACATAACTTAGCACATCATAGCCATAGCATAGCATCACATATCATCACATACCATCACATTAGGCAAGTAACAACAAATGGCCTATGCTGTAGGCGGAGTTGTACTTACCTCTCTCGTTATGTCCTACTTAGTGCTGCTTCTCCTCTGGGTACAGCTGCAGGTTTCCTCCTGCTTGTTGAATGACATAGGTAAGGGTCTAATTAGTATCGTGGAATGTTGGTGATCTAACCAACATGTCTACATAATCCTAGTTGTATGTCCCCAATACTAGATGTCTTACTGGGTTACAAATAGTAACCCTATATCTTAGCCCAATTTATTAATCTTGGTATCCTTTAGGGTTATCTTGGGTAACCCTTAAGGTCAAACTAAAATCCACTTGTTAGTCAACCAAAGTCAACTATGGTCAACAATGGTCAACTTCGGTCAACTATGGTCAACCATTGTTGGGTCAACCTTGGGCCTTGGGCTAAGCCCAGTAACTCGGGTATAACTCCCGGTTACTTTTCGTAAACTAATCGCTTGCTATACTCTAACTTGAAAAATTCATTTTCCTTCCTTGGAAAATTTAGGGAAATTAATCCCAAAACTTTATTCTTAACTTATAAAAATCCTTTACTTAAATCGTAAAAATCCAAACTCTTGGATTAGTGCTTTATAAAATCGTTTGAGGTTGAAAACTGCCCTTGGAACAGTTTTCCATAATCAAAACAATAGTTTGTAGTAGAAAAACAGTTTTCCAGAAACATTTGTAAAGCTAGTGGTGCAGAAATTTTCGGATTCCCTGCGCACCCTTCGAAAAACGATCCCAGTTTAAAAATCGGTTCGTAATCTGAAAAGTTTTCTTCACAAAAGTTGTAGCTCTCGAAAAATTCTAAAACTTTAGTGTTTTTCAAAAATTCCAATTCGGCCTATATTCGTCCCAGTTTTTGTTTGAAACTGGCTGACCCCGAAAAACTGAGTGAAAACTGGGTCTGGGGATCAGCCACGGGTTTTGGGGTAAACGGAGGCCATTGGAGCCTTATTTTTGAAAACGGTTCACGTATTCCTCTTGGAAAAACCCTTCTGAACAACTTTCATGTTTTAAGTTTCTCCAAATTCGGCCTCTAAGGGCCTCAAATTTCTCTTTTCCCGAAACTGGTCAGTTTTACCCGAAAATGGCAGTTTTCGGTTTTAAGTTCGTTTTACGTCCTATTACGCGCACTCTACCTCAACCGCTTGCAGCGGGAGCTTAAGATCAAACATGCAGCGCTTTCTAACGTAAAACATACATTCATACATCATTTAAACATCTTGGGATATCTCACAACCACTTAATGAGCATAAACCCTTAGCATGAAATTCTAGAGCATAAAATCATGCAACTAAACCTATTGCATGCAAATAAAATAGTGAGCTTATGCTCTTACAAATCAAGCTTGAAATACATTTAAATTTCCCAAATGAAATTTAAATAAAACACTTAGGGTTAGAGGAATTTACCTCTAGGGTTTGGAAGTTGGTTTACTAGCTTGAATTCCAAACTTCCTTACTCCTCCCTTTTGGCTGCCAACAAGTCCGGATTTCCCCTCCAAATGGGGTTCCAATTTTCAGCCATGCACATACAAACATACACATAAATATCCCATCTAACTTGCATGGAAAAAAGTTAGGGTTTGAGGGAGTTTTACCTTAGCTAACCCTAGGGATGGGTTAGGGTATGCAAACCGAAATCTCCCTCCCTTTTGGCTCTCCAAACACTCCGCTCTAGCTCCCCAAATGGCACCAAAATTTTTCACCCCTTTCTTCCTCACCCCTGCACGGCCACTGCCCAGAAATTGGGTCCAAAATTTCCAGATTTGCCCTTGGTTTCTAGCTTGAAACCGAACATGCACACTAACTAGCCTCCCTTGGCTTTTTCCAACTTTTTTTTTTTCTCTTGGTTCTCTCTTGGTTTCTCTCCTCCTCTCTCTCTCTCGGATTTTTCTGCAGAAAAATGGCAAGAGTTTGGCCAAATTTTCTGATTTAAATGATTAAATGCCACCCCTATTTATAGGCAAATGCAAACTTTCCAAAATTGCATTTTAGTCCCTAAATTTTGAGAAAATCATGCAATTGGCATGCTAGGTGTCAAGATGGCCGGCTGTCAACTTGGAGAGCAAGGCAAGATGACCTCATCTTGGTGACATCACATGCTTACATCACCCAATTTCCAAAATTTGCACTTTGGCCCCAAAAGTTTAATTTCTTGCATTTATGCCCTCTAGGTGTTGGCCGGTCATTGGCTGCCTTGGAGCCCAAGTTTTGCTTACCTCATCATGATGACATCATCTTGATGACATCATGTGCTTACATCATGCTTACATCACTAATTTCTAAAAATTACACTTTTGCCCCAAAAGGCAAAATTCTTACAAAAATGCCCCCTAGGTGGCCGGTTGCTTTCTTGGTGAACAAGCCAAGCTTATCTCATCATGATGACATCATATTGATGACATCATGTGCTTACATCATCAATTTTCCAAAATTTACACTTTTACCCCAAAAGTGAAAATTTTGACATTTTTGCCCCTGCATGTGACCGGCCCCAATGGGTTACTTGGTGACCAAGTTTTCCATATTTTCATGACCTTTTGCCCTTGACCTTAACTAGATGTGCTTGATTTTCTAGGGTGGTTTTAAAGCCTATTTGAGCTATCTCGCCCATACTGACATATTTTACAGTATTTTCTCGTACTGCATCATACAATACTGCCAAGTCAATCCGTTGACCACTCTTGGTCAAACTTTGACTTTCTTGGTCAAATTTGACTTTTTTTGAAATCATGAAATTTCATCACGTCATTTTCCTTAAAATGCCTTAAACTGGCCTAAGTAATTCATCGTTGAGTCTCGTAGCTAATTAACCGAGAACTCAAACTTATACCGATATTCTATTCCAAACATGATCTAGACTTAAGTTTTCCTCATTCAAAGGAAATCTAGAGTCATAAAAATTCGGGTTATTACACCAATAACCCACAATATAATACCCAAAACAATCAAAATCCTCAACTTTTCACATCAAACAAACCAACCCATCAATACCCCAAATAACCAAAATCTTCCACAATACCAATTCTTCCACAAATCGTCAAAGGGAGGCACAAATTGGTTACCTTGATGTTGATGAAGAGTGAAAGACTCCCAATTTCGTGCTCCTTGAAGATTGAAGTCTCCTTTTGTTGTGGAAAATGAAAATGGGTATGGAGGTTGAGTAAGAAAGAGAAAAAGATGAAGAAGATGATTAATAGTGAAGAATGGGGATGAAGATAGTTGGGAGATTAGTGATTAGAGGGTGAGATTGAGAGATTTTGGGGGAAATTTTCGGGTTGGGGGAGATTTGGGTGAAAATTAGAGAGAGATTACAGTTGGAGAAGAGAGAGAATGGGATTTGGGGAAAAATTTTCGTGTGTTATGGGGGTGGCTTGCGAACATGCGCTACAGCGGATCTTTTTTGCGCTACAGCGTGTCTTTTGTGGGCTATAGTCTACAGCTACATTGGCTCTAGCCTGCAGCTGCATTGGCTCTAGCCTAGAAGTTTAAGCGCGCGCTGTAACGGATATCTGGCGTGCTGCAGCCTGCTTCTTGCTTCTTTGATTCCTCTTTTTGGTGCCTTTTTTATCCTCTCTTTGCTCCTTGCTATTTTCGTACAAAAACAACATAAACAATATAAAACACTAAAAAAAATGCTCAAAAACCAACAAAATGCCTAAGATTAAAGATTGATAAAATCACTATATCACTTATGTAAATTTGTGCATTTTAAAGTGTTCTACAAATGTTGTGTTTTGCCCAAATATCAAATACATCGTTATGAGGGCAATTTGAGATTATGCTTAAAACAACTTTATGTCAAAACTATAGAGTGTAAATTGTAGAAAATCCACTATTTTAAGCTGATTCTAAAATTTGCGTAACATTACATTGTAAAATTGTTTTTGAAAATTTCGTAGTTAACAAAACTTGTAGATTACGTTAATATTTCAAAAGTTTCATGCTCGGCTCGGAGCTTGATTGTAATCTAACATGCTCATCATTTTCTGAAAAAACCCGCAGCTGGAAAATTCTGTAAGAGGAAAACTTTTCAGTTTTCAAGAAGTTCGTAAATCATCATAACATTGCACTTTAAAGATGTTTCTAAAAGAAGTTATCTTTTTAAAACTTGTTAAAATTTAATAGATCTAAATCTTTCATTTTTGCCCAAAACTTGTTTTGGCTTTTATCTTACACATTTGTTTAAAAAACATTTAAACAATGACAAATTACTGTTTTATTTTTCGGTTTGGACCAATTTTGTAAATACTTATAAAACAGTGCCTTTGAAGCGTTTTTAGAGAAGGTCATCTTCGTGAAACTTCTAGATCTCACCAAGATCTAAACCTTTAATATTTTTGACCTAAAGCTTATTGTGCCTCTAACTTGTTCATTTGTACAAAAACCTATGGCTAAATCCTGATTCAAGATTCTATGTTCTCAAAGAAAAAAAAAAAAAAAAAAATCCTGACTCAAGAAATATGGTTCTAATTTTACCTTTTTTCTTTTCAGATATTGGTCTAAAAATCTATCTTAACGTCACTTAAAGGTAAAATGGTTCTAAAAGTTTTCTGTTTTGAGGTTAAGCTAGTTCAACCTCCAAGGTATTTGTTTCGGAAAAAATCCGAGACTGATCAGGTTTGTCTCAATTTCTGTCCATTTTTAAAAAAGTGGCCTGAAACTAGATCTTATGATCAGAATTTGAGATTGACTATTTCAGCCAAAAAAAAAAAAAAAAAAAAAAAAAAATTAATAATAATAAAATAATCGACAGATCCATATGTGAAACAATTCTGTTGATCACTTTAGCTAAAGACATTACATTGTCTAATTACTGAAAATCTGATACTCATTAATGCACATTTTTAAGTTTCGGCCTTGAGCAAACATACACTAGCACTGACTTGATTGTTGAGCTTAAACTTCACCATAACAAACCACAACTTAGATGTAAGCCATTCAACTCATAAACCTAACTAACAAAAAACATATACATTATACAAACCAAGGTCAAATTCATATAAAAGGTACTAAACACAAAATATAGCTTGAAAACATAATAGGTGGATTAATGAATTATACCTCAAGAGATTCTCTAGCTTTGAGTGCGTGGGGGTTAGAAATTTGAGAGTGTTAGGGAGGGAGAAGGGGGCTGTTTCGGCTGATGCGAAGGAGAAAAGATGCAAAAATGTGCATTAAATGGTATTGGTTCTATTTATAGACAAAGGAACTACTACACCCAATTCCACTATTAGATGAAGAGTTCAAAACTCCTAGTTTCAAGTTCAAAAAATTATAATGAGAAATCGGGATGCTTTACATACAAATGACATAGTATATTTATATCGAGAACAAGAAACTTTATAACACAAATCAAATCATAAACTTCCTTACAAAAATAATAAATAAATCAAACAATAAACTTTTTGAAGTTTCGGCTTTTTTTTTTTCCCCCCTTAGCCCTTGCTAAAGAGACCGCTCGTAATTTTACATGAGAAGAAACGACCAGATATTTTATTGTATAAACAACATGCTGTTTTGTTCATAAACTCAGCAAACAAATAATATGTTCTAAAGAAACAAAAAAAAAAAAAAAAAAAAAGAAAGAAAATCCCTACAAATTTAATTAACCTTAATTTCATTTTATAAAATCTAAGTTGTTCTCATCATGTATAGCTACATGAAAAATTTAAATGGAGGATTAAAGTGGGACAAAAATAAAAGAAAGTATGTCTCTTGAAGAGCCAACAACTACTTAAGTATTTATTTTTTATTTTTTGATTCATTAGTATTATGTGTTCTTTTTCTTTGCTTTTAGTATTTGAAAATGATTAATGTATCTTCTACGTCAATGAACTAGTGGCCACTGATAACAACTGCCATTTCGCCCCAGCGAGCAAGAACATGGTAGTAATGATTTACAAAAATATCCCTGTCAGAACGAGGTCGAAGATAATTACAATGACCACCTTCCACCAACTTGTAAAAATGAACAACAACCAATGGAGCCAGAAAACGGCCAGAAGGAAGACGCGATACAGTCTCACAAGAAGCTAAAATCTGGTAGGCACTGGGGTCTAATTGTAGTGGTGAAACTTTAATAAAATAAAAAAATTCAAGAAAAAAAGAAGTTAAAGAAAACTGAGAGGAACCAAAGCCTCTACCGAAAGAACAAGAACATTTGGGTCTATATTCTCACTAGTATAAACGTTGGCATTCTTGGAAAGGTGGTTAACAGAAACTGATTCAGGGAGCCTTGATCTAGTGTGGATATCTTCAAAAGTTTTTTGGATACAAGAAGTGGAAGCCATGGAAGTAAAGGATTTGAAGATATTAGGAGAGAAGAAAGTTCAAACAAAGACGAGCAAAGGATTTGAAGAAATTAGGAGAGAAGAGAGTTAAATATTTTTCCTGATAAATTTGAAAAAGTGCAAACGAGAAGACTATTTCAAAATTATAGGAAAAAGGTGGTTGGTGTGGGGATAAAATCTGGATACGACACAATGTTTTAATAACAAAGTGGAACGTCGCTGTTTACAAAGGCTGTGCAATGATTCGTCTAGGCCATTACATTACTGCTTAAACTAAGTATTTATTTATAACTATTAAAAATATTTAAGCTTTTGTATTGAAAATCTCAGATTAATTTTTTTTTAACTTATCATAAATACTTTTATCACGTACTTGTCATATCTTAAAAAGATAATACAATTTTTCTTTATATGACCTTTCATGTCATAAACATTATTTATAACTTTAAATTCTTAAAACATGATAATAACAATTTTTAAAATAATTTTGCAGAATTAAAATGCGTAGTGGTATCCCACACTGCCTTCACTTGCTCAACATCTCCGTTTACAGTTGCCTCCAAGCATTATGTTGTAGGTTGATTACCTACAGTATGAATATAACTAATGAGCTTTCGCTCAGCAAGTACAAACATAGTTCTCATACTGAAATGAAGATGAACTTCATATGAGGATGCATGATCCAATTATGGAAATTAAGACGTGATCCAATTATATTCAATTATGGATGTCTTATTTTTCATAATAAACTTATTATCTTGCTTTTCTGTGGGCCCCTATATATACATACCGGGTGCGCGCGATCAATAGGAGGTTAGGGTTTGCAAGGTTCCTAACAACACTGAGATCATAAACTGAACTGATCCTCCCCTTGTGGAAGGTCGGTACGACACCTTAATTTATCTTGAAGTAGTCTTAGCCTTTAACTTAATTGAATTTGAGTATGCCTAATGCCATACTCTAACTTGAAGTCAATTCCAACACTAGGTCTAAGACTTACGTTCCTTAATTCTGAACTTATTAGTCATGATACAGTGGCATGAAATAGTAATCCATGACATAGATTTAAAAAATCATGACATAAATATTAAGTATGACATTTACATAACATGCTAGTAAAAAGTGTGGCAAGTATGTAAGTGTGGCGTACTTGTGGTCCATGGCAAAATCATATGTGTTGCATATACGTGATCATAATATATCATGGCAATCACGTAATTCGTAGCATACATATTATCACTTCATGACTATAGGCAAAGCATTCCTAGTATGACTGTACCTATTACATAGTTTGAAAATAATAATAATTTCATATTGTAGGCGAGGTTTATACTTACCTTTCATATAGCAAATAAAAGCTACTTTTTTTAAAGCAACAGTCTAAAATTCTCTTCCTGAAATTTATCCAAATCAAGTATTAAGATTTATACTCTTTGGACAAGGTAAATCTCAAATTCCCTATCAAAAAGAATTTAAGATTTAATCTATGGTAATGAGACTATGGTGTATTTCAAAATTTAAATCATACATTTTCACTTGGAAAAATTAGATCTAAAGTTTTTAATTTCAACCTTATCTTATTAATTTATAAAAAGTTCTTTAAAAATACCCCATAATTTATCATTATTATATATATATATATATATATTTTTTTTTTTTTAAATTCCACCTCTCTCTCTCTTTTTTATTTTTTTTCTTGGCCAGGCACTGCAGCCCTGGCACTGGCGCTGCAGTGCCCGTGGCTCTGCCCTGGCAGTGCTGCTGGGAAGCCCTGCGGCGCTGTTGCTGCAGCCCAGGGAGTGCTGTAGCGCCAGCTTTGGGCGCTGCAGCATCCAGGGACGTCCCCTGGGCTGCAGTGGCTGGCAGTGTCCACCCCCCAAAAAAATGCCCTGTTTTAATTAATATTTGAAAAATCATATCTTTCAAAATCTCAAGAATTTGATAAAAATTTCTTCATAGAAAATGTTCGTCTACATGTTATCTAAAATTTTCATGTTATGACCAAGTCTAATTTTGACCATAAATACTTCGTTTTTCCAACAATCCAAAACTTGGCAGTTTTTAACAATTTTCATCGAAAATTCAAAATTTCACTTCTAGAAAATTTTAAAATTCATACATAAACACCATTGTTCAATGTCCCATAGTTTTTCTAATTTTTCTTAATAGTTTCCATCTAATAGAAACACATTTGAATTTCTAAAATCTTAACGAACAGATCGAAGTTCAAAATATTTTATTTAAGTTCGATTTCTAAAAATTCTACACAACCCATAACATAATCATGAACATATTCATATGAACAATAAAAAACTCTATATTGTCAAACCACCAATTCTAAAAATTTGACAGTATTTCTACTTAAATATTAACCCATAAAAAATTTAAACTAAAAGAAAAATACTTACAATTTCGGTCGGAAAACTACCTCGACGACTGAAGTTTCTGCCGGAGAACGGAATAAGGACCTCCTTAAGAAGAACTTCTTGAAGGGGTTTGAAGGATTTCTTCAGACTCTTAAGCGGCTAGGATGGTGTTTGGGAGGTGGGAAAATGGGAAGGAAAATTTCTGAAGGCCAAAGAAAATTTTCTTAAGAAACTTAAGAAAACTTAAGATTATCCAAGAAAATTTCTAGAGAGAGATGTTGCAGTTTTTTTAACACAAGTGTAAGTTATCGTTAACAAGTAATAAAGTAGTGAATGAAATACCGTTCCCACGAGGATTGATTGCTTACTAATTACTGAATATAGTTAACTCTAATTTTATTTGAATAAACCAAAAAGGAATTTAAATTAAAAATAAAAATAGAAATAAAAACGAGAAACTAAAAATACTAAAAATTTAGTGTTCCGATTTCACCATAACTAATCTACCTTAATTACTCAATCTCAAAAGCTATAATTTATTTTCCTAAATGATAATCGAGAAAATATAAAAATAAAAAAAAATTCCACAAAATAAAAGTTCAAGCATTCTTAAATTATAAAAATAAAAAGATAAGAAAATAGGAAGGAAAACCCCTTTTGGAGTTGTCACAAGTCTCCAAGAATTTTCTTCTAATCTTCTTCTCATTCTCTTCTTGATGATTGAAGATGCAATTTCCCAAACTTTTGTAGAAAAAAAAAAAAAAAACCTAAAAACTAAAAAATAAAAATAAAATTCTTAAAAACTAAATCCTAACAAATACTTTTTTTCATTTTTCTTCTGTTTCATCTCTAGCTTGTCGACTTAGAAGAACAACAAAGATCAAGACCCCAGACTAACCCTAATGTCTCCTATTTATAGACTTGTTCTAAAAAGGGTAATTTTTGAATCAAAAATTACAAGAAAGGGAAACTTCTGCAAGCGAGGGTTGCAGCCTTGAATTTGGGCTCTGCCACCCTCACTATTATTGTTCAGAAGTCCGCGAATTCGTGCTGCAGCACCCAATTTCATGGCTGCAGCCCTCAGATTCTGCCCCTACTTTGCCGAACTTCAGGGCTGCAGCCCTCAATTCCAAGGCTACAGCCTTAGCTCTCTATCCTTCTTGAGCTTTGTGTCCAAGATAACTTGCACCAAATTCACATGATTTACTTGAAGAGTTCTTTGCTTCCTAACCTACTTAAACACACTAAAAATAACTTGAAAAACATTAAAATAACTCTTAAACTGGCATCATATCAAGATAATTGTACTCAATTCACCAGTATAAACCCAGCTCATCAAATAACCCCAAACTTAACATTTTGCTAGTCCTTGAGCAAAAGAGTGACAAGTCAAAGAAAGGAAAAAATGGATAACAATCAATAAACAAAATAAAACAAAAGTCTATCAATGAGCAATGATTTAGTTTGACTCACAAAACACGCCTAAATTTTTTTATATAATTTATAACTCAAGGGAAGCTCTAAACATTAAATGGGTCTAGAATTTCAGATTCATTGCCAACCCTACCTCATTATAGATTCTTCAAGTGTGTGTGATTAACATTTCACACGTAACCACCTGCAACTCTGATTAGTTTATGCAAACAAGTATGTAATGATGGATCTCTAAATGAAGAAATTTGTGAACTCCATAAGCTTGCTTTTCATGCCACTCTCCACTAATGTCGATGAACACAATACCAGGGATTAATTGGACTTCGTTAGGCTTGTAATGTGTGGCTTTGGTTAAGGAAGGTATATGGAAAAATTGTTGCTCAAAATCACCCAAAAACACACAATTATTCTAGGAACATTATATTGCTAAAAACTCTTCCCAAAGTAGACCTCCCCCAAACTTATTCAACTTTCTGTGTCAACCACTTTATTTTCCTCTAATTCTCTTTTTTTTTCCCTTTATTATTTTTTTTTTTTTTTGAATTGTTACACCTTCAACTTGTTTTTATCTAGTAGACATGGGTGAAACATTCATCTTTCTTTTTTTTCTTTTTTTTTTAATTGTTTTCTAATTTTTTTAAAAGAGAATTGAAGGAAATTTAAATTTACACAAGTAATTTCTCACACTCTACCCATCCTCCCCATTCATTTGTACAACTTAAAGTACTCCTAGACCAATCCATGTGCTTAAGGGCAAAGGTTGAAGGGTAAGAAATTATTTTCACGCTAGGCTAATATAATGGCTAACAAAGAAAAGTTAATTTCGGCTCAAAAGGGGCAAACTAGGGATAGATTATTTCATCGGGTGGGCTCGAAAGGCTCAAATGATCTAAAAATGGCCTAAATCATGTCCTTAGCATTGCATTATCTGGGATTTCGCTTTGAGTAAAAATTAAACAGGTTCTAGAGTTCAATGAGATCTAAAAATTACTAAAATCCACATAAACGTTCTCTAAGTATGCAACGTGGCAAAGTGATCAAAACTGCTTGTGTTCAAAGAATCTAAAAACAAAGCAAAGAGACAATGAAACCAAGCACACAGACAAGAAAACATTCATCACTTCCCGAAAGCAACGAAAAGGTCAATCATGCTCATATTATCGACTTTTGTGGTCAAACTTCATTATTGCTCAAAAACATGTTTTTTTTTTTAAAATTTTAATTACAAAAACTGTAAAAAAACAATCAAACAAAACCAAGAAAACAAAGACAGATAAAATAAAACATGCAAGTGTTTCCCACGCCCAAACTTAAGATGATCATTGTCCCCAATGTCATGAATACACAAGGAAATGGAAACACTTACCTGATCTTTAGAGGCACTACTACTTCTTCTCTCCTTCAACTTCATCACTGCCTCTCAAGATTTATGGCGTTGCAGTGGTGGAAGTGTGGCACTGCAGCGCCATAATCTGTCTCCGTTTTTTTTTTTTTTTTTTTTTTTTGGGGGTGCTGCAGCCATGAGAAGGAGGGCCGCAGCGCTCACAACCTGCCTTATGAAAAAAACTGGGCACTTGGACTCTTCGGTTGGAGGAAGATAGGATGAAAACTCAAACAACTAACCCCCAAACTTGCTCGAAACCCTGATTGAATTAAAACCATATAGAAAATTTTAGTAATTAATATAAACTAAACACACTAATGAAAACATAATTGCATAGAATTAAAATAAAGAAACTAAAACAAAAGATCAAAGTTTAGAACACTTGGGTTGCCTCCTAAGAAACGCTTGATTTATAATCATATATCGGCTTGACTACGGAAAAGCACTCATCAAAGAGCGGCTTCCGTCCTTAATAGGTGTCATACAACACCATATATGGGTCTTGATTAATAACGCCCTCAAGCTTGGCAAGATATGGAATGATTTGGCACGTGCGCTCAACATGATTTGTCTTCGTTGTATGTGCTTGGTGCTCATGAAGGAATGAAGCTAATATTGGCGGAGGAGGTGTAGGCCACATTGGATCTTCATAGATGTGATCTTGAATGATGAATGTAAGAACAAAAGGTTGGGCAATATATACTTCATCTTGTGATTTTTCTTCTATGGTCAAGTCTTGTACCTCTACTTAACTAAAAGAGTCGTCATCATGAAACAACTCCAAGTGCTCCTCTCTTGGTATCGGCTCCTCAAAGGGGCAATCATCTATGTTGATTATTGGAACATTCATACTAGGAATTGATGCACTCAATTCTTTGGAGTTTTCCACAATTGTTGCCGTCCTTCTCATGGTTGCACACAATTCCTCTCGAAATTCCTTCATCTACTCAAGATTTTATCCATCTTCTCCATATGGTAAGCAAATGAGGATAGAAATTCGGAAGATGTCTTCGTAACTTGATATTGGGTGTCAATCCATGGCTCCATAAGGTATGAATTATTCTCCCATTCAAAAATTTTCATTGAACAATTCAAATTCCAATAATCGAACTTGGCCATGTCTTCCACCATATAGTAGGCTTCATCAATTGATAGTTGGTAGAAAGAGGTGGTACAATTTCCCCTTTCAACCCAATTTCTTGTTGTAGCATGCAAGCCATGAAGGAAGAGTTGAATCTGAAATTCCTTCGAGAAACCATGATAAGGAAACCGAATTAGCAAATCTTTGTACCTCCACCAAGCACTATACAACGGCTCCAAATCATGTTGTACGAAATTCATGAGGACTCATCGATGAAACATCTTAAAGTACCTCGGACAAGATAAAAACAAACAAAATTAAAATAATGAAAAATAAATAAAAAGAAAAGAAAAATATTCAAATTAAAATTAGAGCTATTTGGTATTGATATTAGCAAAACAAACAATCCCCGACAACGTCGTCAAAAACTTGTTGTGGATTTTGTAACGCAAATGTACGTTATCGTTAACAACTTATAAAGTAGTGAATAGAGTATCGTTCCCACGAGGATTGATTGCTTACTAATTACCAAAATTGGTTAACTCTAATTTTATTTGAATAAACCAAAAAGGAATTTAAAATGAAAATAACAATTAAAATAGAAATAAAAATGAAGAACTAAAATTACTAAGAATCTAGGGTTCCGATTTCACCATAACCATTATGCCTTAATTATTCAATCTCAAAAGATATAATTTATTTTCCTAAATGATAGCCGAAAATCCCTAACCTATTCACTAGCCTCTCCTGAGGTCTAACAAAAATATCCTTAGAAGCTAATCCTCTAGATTCCTATGTGAATTAAAACCAATAAGAACTCATTAAGATTTGTGATTCCCATGTAGCGACTACACAAGCCATGAAGGTATATTCCTATCTCGCATACAACCTAAGGCATTCAACACAATGAACTAGACACATAAATTTCCTTCCGGTTTCATTATGATTAACAAATCAACTAAATAATGGTCAATTATAAGAACAGTGAAGAATACTCAATCATGAAAAATAAATTAAAAACTAAATTAAAAGACTAACCAAAACATCATAATTAGGCTACACCAAAATCCTAGAAAAGAAAATTAATTTATGAACAAAAAGAAAATTCCACAAAATAAATGTTCAAGCATTCTTAAATTACAAAAATAAAACGATAAGAAATAAGGAAGAAAAACCCCTTTTGGAGTTGTCACAAGTCTCCAAGAATTTTCCTCCAATCTTCTTCTCCTTCTCTTCTTTATGATTGAAGATGCAATCTCCCAAACTTTTGTAGAAAACAAAACCTAAAAACTAAAAACAAAAATAAAGTTCTTAAAAACAAAATCCTAACAAATACTTTTTTTTTTTTTCTTCTTTTTCATATTTGGTTTGTCAGCTTAGAAGAACAACCAAAGATCAAGACCCCCAGACTGTGACGCCCCGACTTCCCAAGCCAGGTCGACACCATACATACTTGTTCTTTACTTGAAAATTTGAGAAATTTTTTTTTTTTTTTTTTTTTTTTAAACATATTCACATACGTCCTCTTGTAGAGAAAAACTTGTTAAGCATATATACCATTTTGAAAGTAAAATTTTAAGTCTTCAAACTTCATACATATAACAAAACATAATATACTTTTTGAAGTATTAACATATTGAATGCGGAAAATTATGCGTAGTGGTATCCCACACCGCCCTTCACCCGCCGCATCGTCCGCATAGCCCACCACTTAAGCTGCAGGCTTCTTACCTACAGTATGAAATATAAGAGTGAGCTTTCGCCCAGCAAGTCCAAACATAATCTCACAAAATATTTCAAACATCTTTAAAAAGAAACATGCCCATCATCACGGAACTCATGCATGAACCATTTATGATTGATTGAATGTCTTATGTTTCATTATAGACTCAATCTTTATTATCTTATCTCAACGTGTGGGCCCATAGTGTCCGTACCAAAAGCGCGCAGCCTCCAGACAAAGCTAGGGTTTGCAAGGCCCTAACAGTTCTGGGAATTATAACTTGACCCCTTCACGATCACGGATCTCGATCACGGAAGGTAAATATCACCACTGAATCATGTAGCCTCCACGATCACGGGAGGTTGGTACGACACCTTACTTAATTATCTTACCATGTGATTTAACATTAGTGAACATGCTTCATGATGTCACTATGTCATATCATACTCAACATATGCCATAACATGGTCTTTTTGAAAACATGTCCTTTCTGAAAACATGGTATTTTTGTAAACATGGCAATTCTGTAAACATGGAACTTTTGTAAACATGGCACTTTTGTAAACATGGCACTTTTGTAAACATGGTATAACATGTCATAACATAACTTAGCATATCATAGCCATAGCATAGCATCACATATCACGGCATCACTTATCATAGCACAACATAGCCTGTATACTTGAAAATATAGTATACTTGAAAACAGTCTTTACTATTTTCATACTGTAGATGAGGTTTGATACTTGCCTGATCTGCTAGATTCCGGGTTCTGATGTCTTAACTCGGATTGCAATTGCAGGTTCCTTCCTGCTATTAAAAGAACATAGGATAAGAATCCTATAAAAGTTGGTAACCTATCCAACGTTCTAGTTATATGTCCCCCCACACATGTCTTGGTATCCTATAGTATTACTTTGGTTAACCCTTAATTAACTGCTGGGTTAAAGTCGATATCTGATCAACTAATGGTTAACCCTTGGTCAACTATGGTCAACCTTGGGCTTTGAGGCTAAGCCCAGTAACTCGGGTATATCTCCCGGTTACCTTTCGTAAACTAGTTGCTTGCTATATTCTAACTTGAAAAATTAATTTCCCTTACTTGGAAAATTTAGGAAAATTAATCCCAAAACTTCATTTTTAACTTATAAAAATCCTTTACTTAAATCGTAAAAATTCAAACTCTTGGATTAGTGTTTTATAAAATCATTTGAGGTTGAAAACTGCCCTTGGAACAGTTTTCCATAATCAAAACGATAGTTTGTAGTAGAAAACAGTTTTATAGAAACATTTGTAAAACTAGGGGTGCAGAAATTTTCGGATTCCCTGCGCACCCTTTGAAAAACGATTCTAATTTAAAAATCGGTTCATAATCTGAAAAAGTTGTCTTCATAAAAGTTGTAGTTCTCGAAAAATACTAAAACTTTCATGTTTTACAAAAATTCCAATTCGGCCTAGATTCGTCCCAGTTTTTGTTTGAAACTGGCTGACCCCGAAAAATTGAGTGAAAACTGGGTCTGGGAATCAGCCACGGGTTTTGGGGTAAACGGAGGCCATTGGAGCCTCATTTTGGGATTCTGCCCACGTTGTCCCCTAGGAAAAATTGTTCCGAACAACTTTCATGTTTTACGTTTTACCCAATTCGGCCTCTAAAGGCCTCAAAATTCATTTTCAATAAAACTGGGCAGAAATCACCCGAATTGGACAGTTTCCTCATTTTTGGTTTTATTTACGTCCTATTCGCATAATCTAACTCAACCGAACAAGCGGGAGCCTAGATTACAAGCATGCAGCGTTTTCTAACGTAAAATTTTCCCAATTATAGTTTCTATAACTTCCATGCAAACCCTAATTGACTTTGGATCAATTAAAGCTCACATGTGCATCCATTCATACACTTCTAGCACCCTAATATATTATGATCAAACCACAATCTTAGGGCAGCTTTGGGGACATTCCAAATTCAGATATTTGCATGCACAATCCACGGAAATTAAATCATGCAAGCACAAATAAAATCAAACCACCCTTAAAGCTAAATCAAGCACAATCTAAAACCTAAACTAGGGCACCATATAAATATGAGCTTAAGCTCTTACAAATCAAATTGAAATGCACCTAAAATTCAATTTGATAACTCAAAGGAAAGAGTTGAGTGAGTAGAGTCAATTACCTTGATTGATCCCAATTATTGGTGCTAGGGTTTGATTGCTAAACTCCCTCCAAATCCACCCTTCAAATCCGGTTTTCTCACCTAGGGTTTGCACCAATATTTTTGTTCAATCTTGGTAAATTCTATAACCAAAACTAACCACTAACCAAACAAAATTTTCCTTACCTTTCCTCCTTGAAACAGCCGGCCTTCAAGCTAAGAAATACACCAAGAAAACTTCAAAAATTCTTGCTAGGTGAGGTAGAGGAATTTCACTCACTAATCCACTCTTTTTCTTCTAAATCACCAAATTTCTCTCTTGATTCTAGCTCACCCTAAATTCCGGATTTTTTTGAGGGAGAATTTGGCAAGAGTTTTGTTGCTTTTCTTCATTTTTTTCAGCCAAAAACCGCCCCCCCCCTTGGCCTATTTATAGGTGAAATTTGGGGTCTTTTTGCAAAACTTTTTGGTTCTACTTTGCACACAAGTCCTTGAAGAAATTTTAAACTCTTTTCAGCCCCACAAGGACCGGCCAGCTCACTATAGATAATACCAAAAATTTTCAAATTTTTCTTAATTGCCTAATGATGTCATAATTAGGCTTTTTGGTGAGGTAAGCAAGAGTTTAGGGCTTGTTTGCCTCCTTTTTCCTTTAAACAGTCCAATTAAGTGTTAATACAGATATTTCTAGTACTGTGCTTACTACACACAATACTGTTGTGCTCCAACACAGTCCAAAACTTATCTGTATTAAAAAATTATAAAATTTTCTGTACCGAAAATTTTTTCTTCTCTAAAACTTTTTGGCCCATTTAGTCCTATTTTAGGTGCTTGATTTTTCTATGGTGGTTTTAAAACTTAATTATACTATCTTGTCTGTAAAGACGGTTTTCACAGTATATTTCTCATACTGCTGATTGAATCACAGTGCCGTCTTATGTTTGACTTCTTCGGTCAACCTTTGACTATTCTGGTCAATTTTGACTATTCTGGTCAATTTTGACTTTTTCGATCAAACTTTGACCATCATAAATTTATGAAATTCCATCACGCGTTTCCTTAAAAGGCCTCTTATGGAGTCTCGTAATTAATTTACCGAGAACTCAACTCTATACTGATAAAATTATGACTTTTGTATTGGTATTCATAATTTTTATACAATTATAAAAACACATAGTACAAACTTTAGATTTCTTATATACAAGAAAATCATGAGTTCGTGAAAATTTTGGATATTACAATCTACCCTCCTTAAAGAATTTTCGTCCTCGAAAATCAGAACAATTCGGGGTAGTTTTTCTTCATATCCTCCTCACGTTCCCATGTTGCCTCCTCAATCTCATGATTTCGCCATAGGACCTTTACTAAAGGTATAACCTTGTTCCTTAACACCTTTTCTTCTCGTGCCAAGATTTGAACCGGTTTCTCCTCATATGTCATATCCTCGTGAACCTCAATTGGTTCGTGGTCCAATACATGCGATGGATCCGAGATGTACTTCTTTAGCATCGACACATGAAATACGTTGTGTACATATGCTAATTCCTGGGGCAAAGCCAACTTATAGGCCACATTACCAACTCTATCCAGTATTTCGAATGGCCCTATGTATCTTGGACTCAATTTCCCCTTCTTTCCGAATCTCATAACTCCTTTGAATGGAGCAACTTTGAGGAAAACCAAGTCTCCTACTTGGAATTCTAGAGGTCTTCTGCGTTTGTCAGCATAGCTCTTCTGTCGACTAAATGCAGTTTCCATCCGTCGGCGTATAAGTTTCACGGCCTCCGTGGTCCTTCGAATAAAATCCGTTGACACAAGTTCCTTCTCTCTTGTCTCGTACCAGTGGACTGGAGATCTACACCTTCTTCCGTACAGGGCTTCATAAGGAGCCATTCCAATCGAAGCTTGAAAACTGTTGTTGTATGAGAACTCAATTAAAGGAAGCTTCTTATCCCAAGTCCCTTTGAAATCCATCACGCACGCTCGCAACATGTCTTCTAGGGTCTGAATGGTCCTCTCTGATTGTCCATCCGTTTGAGGGTGAAAAGCCGTACTAAAAGTGAGCTTTGTACCCATGGCTTGATGTACACTCCTCCAAAACTTAGAAGTGAAACGTCCATCACGATCCGAGATAATCGATTTCGGAATCCCATGATAACGAACGATCTGCGCGACGTATAATTCCGCTAGCTGCTCTACTGAAAAGCTAAGCTTGATGGCAATAAAGTGTGCAGACTTCGTCAAACGATCAACAACCACCCAAATAGCGTCGTTGCCATTAGGAGTTCGGGGTAGACCAACTACAAAATCCATGGTCACTTGGTCCCATTTCCATTCTGGAATGGAAATTTTCTGCAATTCTCCCCCTGGACGTTGGTGTTCTGCCTTGACCCTTTGACACGTAAGGCATTTACTGACGAAGGTTGCAACATCATTCTTCATTTTGGGCCACCAAAAGCTTTCCTTCAAGTCTTGATACATCTTTGTGGCTCCAGGATGAACGGAATACGGAGTCTCATGTGCCTCTTTCATGATTTGCTCCTTCAACTCGTCCTCGTTAGGAATGCATAATCTATTTTTCTGATAGAGTATGCCCTCATCTGATATGTTGAAATCCGACTCCTTTCCTTCTAAGACCTCATTCCTGGTTCTGAGCAGCGAGGTATCTCCTTCTTGTCGCTCCTTCATGCCATCTAAAATGGTAGGTTGGAAGGTTAGGGCAGCTAAACTTCCCGTGATAAGCTCTATTCCAGCTTCCACTAGCTCCTTCTGAAGAGGTTCGATCAACGATTGTAGGGACATTAACGAAGAAGACGACTTCCGACTAAGGGCATCAGCTACTTTGTTAGCCTTCCCTGGATGGTAACGGATGTCGATGTCGTAATCCTTCACCAGTTCGAGCCATCTTCTTTGTCTCATGTTAAGCTCCTTCTGTGTGAAGATATACTTCAAACTCTGATGATCCGTGTAAACTTCACACTTAACACCGTAAAGGTAGTGTCTCCAGATCTTGAGTGCAAATACTACCGCCGCAAGTTCCAAATCATGCGTCGGATAGTTCTTCTCATGGTCCTTAAGCTGTCGTGAAGCATAAGCGATCACTTTTCCATTCTGCATGAGAACGGCTCCCAATCCTATTTTGGAAGCATCGCTGTATATTACGAAGTTTCCTTCTTCCACATTCGGAATTGTGAGGATCGGAGCGCAAGTCAGCCTATTTTTCAGCTCTTGGAAGTGCTCTTCACACTTTGCAGTCCATTCATATTTCTTCCCTTTCCGTGTAAGTGCGGTGAGCGGTGCTGCAATTTTAGCAAATCCTTCAACAAAACGTCGGTAATAGCCCGCTAAGCCGAGGAAACTACGTACTTCTGTGACGTTTTTCGGAGCTGGCCATTCACTTACTGCTTCAATCTTAGCCGGATCCACAGATATGCCGTCCTTAGAGACCACATGTCCTAAGAAATGGACCTTCTCCAACCAGAATTCACACTTGGTGAATTTAGCATAAAGCTGATTTTGCTTTAAAATCTGCAGAGCAATCCTGAGGTGCTCCTCGTGCTCCCCCTTTGACCTTGAATAAATCAATATATCATCTATAAAGACGATAACAAACTTATCCAAATAATCCTTGAATACTCGATTCATTAGGTCCATAAAGGCTGCTGGAGCATTCGTCAATCCGAATGGCATAACGAGGAACTCATAATGTCCATATCGCGTACGAAAAGCCGTCTTGGGGACATCTCCTTCCCTAATTCGGAGCTGATGATATCCGGATCGTAAGTCAATTTTTGAGAAAATTGCAGCTCCTCTCAGCTGATCAAACAAATCGTCGATCCGAGGCAAAGGATACTTGTTCTTGATGGTTATTTTATTTAATTCCCGATAGTCAATGCACATTCTAAGAGTGCCATCTTTTTTTTTAACGAACAGAACTGGGGCTCCCCATGGCGAGTAGCTTTGCCGAATGAATCCTCGATCCAGAAGCTCTTGTAACTGGATCTGCAGTTCTTAAGTTCGGCAGGCGCCATCCTGTAAGGTGCCTTAGATACTGGTGCCGATCCAGGAAGTAACTCAATCTCAAAGGAGATCTCTCGTTCGGGTGGCAATCCTGGCAATTCTTCGGGAAACACTTCTATAAACTCCTTGACTATTGGTACTTCCTCCGGTCTGCTCTCGGTCTCTTGCGTCTTATCCACCATGTTGGCTATAAATCCCATACATCCTTCTGCCAATAATTTTCTAGCCTTTAGCGCTGAAATAAACATCTTTGGCTGTTTTGGAGTAGATCCTCTGAAAATAAACTCCTCGCCACCCATAGGCTTGAACATGACAGTTCGTCGTGGACAGTCGATAACGGCGTTGTACTTCCCCAAGAAGTCCATACCCAAGATGACATCGTAGTCATATAGGTCAATGATGATCAAGTTGACATACATTTCCCTACCACATATAATTATTGGAACGTGACGTATCCAATAATCAGACAATAAAATCTCCCCGGAGGGTAATGCAGTCCTAAATGTTCTTCCGATTCTATCACTTGCTTTACCTAGTTTCTTAGCGAACCTAGGTGATGTGAATGAATGCGTAGCTCCAGAATCAATTAATACGTAAGCATCTTGTTGGGCAAAAGGAAGCTGACCTGTCACCACAGTGGAAGGTCCAGCTTGAACATCCTCTTTTGTATAGGCGTAGATGCGTCCTTGAGGTTCTGGAGCTTCTAGCCTGCCTTGAGAGATTGCAGGTCCCTCGAGCTTCATCTGTGCAGCGTGAAGTTGAGATCCCTGTCCTCTCTGTTGATTCTGCGGACTCTGGGGATTGAGATTGCAGCTTCTAGCATAGTGGCCTTCTTTGCCACATAGAAAACAGCGACCGTTTCCAGCACGGCAATCTCCCGGGTGCTTCTTCCCACATTTCTGACAAGTGGGATAACTGTTGCTATCAGGAGTATTTTTCTTCTGGGGAAAATTCTGTTGATTCCCCTGTCTTCCTGCATTCCACTTTCTTTTCTGTTGGTTGCTGCCGTATTGCCTATTGTTGTTTTGACCCGAAGGTCCTCCTTGACCTTTTTGTTGTGAGGTCTGGCCTTGCTTGACTTGGTTCTGCTTAACTTGGGCCTTTTCTTCCCTCTTCTCCTGGAAAAACTTAGCCCGTTGCTCTCTGTTCTGCCCTACCCAGTACTCAGCTCGAACTGCTCGGCTAACACAATCTGCAACGGTGGTTGGTGGATAGGGTCCACTGTTGATTACCACTGCCAAATCCGAGCGGAACATCTTCATCATCTTTCGCACTTTGTCCCTTTCGGAACTGAAGAGGTGAGGGCAGAGACGTGCTAGTTGCTCAAACTTTTGCACTGCCTCAGTTACCGACAGATTTCCTTGGCGAAAATTACTGAGTTCGTCCTGTTGAGCTTCCATAACTTCGGTGTTGAAGTATTTTTCTTTAAATTCCTCCACAAAGTCCTCCCAAGTCATTTGGGTAACATCCCACCGGATCTGGACTGCTTCCCACCAAAGGCGAGCATCTTTCTTTAGCACAAAGGATGCACAGAGGATTTTCTCTTGATCATTAAGCCTGAGAAAGTTCAGGATAACCTGGAGGTCAATCAACCAGTTGTCGGCGTCAATTGGGTTTGTTGACCCCTCGAATTCTGGTGCCTTCATGCGCCGAAAACTGTCATATAGTTCCTCCGGAGTTCGAACTCGGGGTGCTGGTGGAACAGCTACAGGTGCAACAGGCACTTCAGGAGCTATGGGGTTCTCTGGGATCACCGGGTCAACATCAGGAATTTCCGGTGCAGCAGGCTGATTCACAGGTGCTGGTGGTACCTCTACATCAGGAGGTCCCTGATTCCGCTGGGCCAACTGAGCTCTAAGCCCCCCTATCTCTTGCTGTTGGGCTAGCATCATTTGCCTTAGCTCATTCAGCTGGGCCGCATGATCAACATCTTGGATCGGTGCTCTTCTACGCTTTGGTGGCATGGCTCTATACGGAAAATAAGGAAATAAACTTAGCTTCTTTTATTTTAATATTAATAAAATCATTTCTTTTATATAGAATCATAATCTTCTTTCCATATAAAAGCATAACATGAACATATCTGAATTAATCATGATCTTGTTCATATCTCCTTCACAATAGGAGTACATAACCATAACGTTTGGGAAGATATAAAACTTTCCATCGTTTCCGTATGTCACCCGATTGCCGTCACCAAGCTAAGGCACCACCCACGTTATCCCCGTGTCCAACATTTTCCAGCATGGTCGTTGAAAGAAGATACTTGCTATACCCCTAAAATCTTAACTAATTCTAATAGTAAGAAAATAACATAACTTACTTGGGCCATTGCAGAAGCGATGTGAGGCGAAGTGAAGTAGGCTGGCAGGATACCGCTCTGATACCAAACTGTGACGCCCCGACTTCCCAAGCCAGGTCGACACCATACATACTTGTTCTTTACTTGAAAATTTGAGAAATTTTTTTTTTTTTTTTTTTTTTTTTTAAACATATTCACATACGTCCTCTTGTAGAGAAAAACTTGTTAAGCATACATACCATTTTGAAAGTAAAATTTTAAGTCTTCAAACTTCATACATATAACAAAACATAATATACTTTTTGAAGTATTAACATATTGAATGCGGAAAATTATGCGTAGTGGTATCCCACACCGCCCTTCACCCGCCGCATCGTCCGCATAGCCCACCACTTAAGCTGCAGGCTTCTTACCTACAGTATGAAATATAAGAGTGAGCTTTCGCCCAGCAAGTCCAAACATAATCTCACAAAATATTTCAAACATCTTTAAAAAGAAACATGCCCATCATCACGGAACTCATGCATGAACCATTTATGATTGATTGAATGTCTTATGTTTCATTATAGACTCAATCTTTATTATCTTATCTCAACGTGTGGGCCCATAGTGTCCGTACCAAAAGCGCGCAGCCTCCAGACAAAGCTAGGGTTTGCAAGGCCCTAACAGTTCTGGGAATTATAACTTGACCCCTTCACGATCACGGATCTCGATCACGGAAGGTAAATATCACCACTGAATCATGTAGCCTCCACGATCACGGGAGGTTGGTACGACACCTTACTTAATTATCTTACCATGTGATTTAACATTAGTGAACATGCTTCATGATGTCACTATGTCATATCATACTCAACATATGCCATAACATGGTCTTTTTGAAAACATGTCCTTTCTGAAAACATGGTATTTTTGTAAACATGGCAATTCTGTAAACATGGAACTTTTGTAAACATGGCACTTTTGTAAACATGGCACTTTTGTAAACATGGTATAACATGTCATAACATAACTTAGCATATCATAGCCATAGCATAGCATCACATATCACGGCATCACTTATCATAGCACAACATAGCCTGTATACTTGAAAATATAGTATACTTGAAAACAGTCTTTACTATTTTCATACTGTAGATGAGGTTTGATACTTGCCTGATCTGCTAGATTCCGGGTTCTGATGTATTAACTCGGATTGCAATTGCAGGTTCCTTCCTGCTATTAAAAGAACATAGGATAAGAATCCTATAAAAGTTGGTAACCTATCCAACGTTCTAGTTATATGTCCCCCCACACATGTCTTGGTATCCTATAGTATTACTTTGGTTAACCCTTAATTAACTGCTGGGTTAAAGTCGATATCTGATCAACTAATGGTTAACCCTTGGTCAACTATGGTCAACCTTGGGCTTTGAGGCTAAGCCCAGTAACTCGGGTATATCTCCCGGTTACCTTTCGTAAACTAGTTGCTTGCTATATTCTAACTTGAAAAATTAATTTCCCTTACTTGGAAAATTTAGGAAAATTAATCCCAAAACTTCATTTTTAACTTATAAAAATCCTTTACTTAAATCGTAAAAATTCAAACTCTTGGATTAGTGTTTTATAAAATCATTTGAGGTTGAAAACTGCCCTTGGAACAGTTTTCCATAATCAAAACGATAGTTTGTAGTAGAAAACAGTTTTATAGAAACATTTGTAAAACTAGGGGTGCAGAAATTTTCGGATTCCCTGCGCACCCTTTGAAAAACGATTCTAATTTAAAAATCGGTTCATAATCTGAAAAAGTTGTCTTCATAAAAGTTGTAGTTCTCGAAAAATACTAAAACTTTCATGTTTTACAAAAATTCCAATTCGGCCTAGATTCGTCCCAGTTTTTGTTTGAAACTGGCTGACCCCGAAAAATTGAGTGAAAACTGGGTCTGGGAATCAGCCACGGGTTTTGGGGTAAACGGAGGCCATTGGAGCCTCATTTTGGGATTCTGCCCACGTTGTCCCCTAGGAAAAATTGTTCCGAACAACTTTCATGTTTTACGTTTTACCCAATTCGGCCTCTAAAGGCCTCAAAATTCATTTTCAATAAAACTGGGCAGAAATCACCCGAATTGGACAGTTTCCTCATTTTTGGTTTTATTTACGTCCTATTCGCATAATCTAACTCAACCGAACAAGCGGGAGCCTAGATTACAAGCATGCAGCGTTTTTCTAACGTAAAATTTTCCCAATTATAGTTTCTATAACTTCCATGCAAACCCTAATTGACTTTGGATCAATTAAAGCTCACATGTGCATCCATTCATACACTTCTAGCACCCTAATATATTATGATCAAACCACAATCTTAGGGCAGCTTTGGGGACATTCCAAATTCAGATATTTGCATGCACAATCCACGGAAATTAAATCATGCAAGCACAAATAAAATCAAACCACCCTTAAAGCTAAATCAAGCACAATCTAAAACCTAAACTAGGGCACCATATAAATATGAGCTTAAGCTCTTACAAATCAAATTGAAATGCACCTAAAATTCAATTTGATAACTCAAAGGAAAGAGTTGAGTGAGTAGAGTCAATTACCTTGATTGATCCCAATTATTGGTGCTAGGGTTTGATTGCTAAACTCCCTCCAAATCCACCCTTCAAATCCGGTTTTCTCACCTAGGGTTTGCACCAATATTTTTGTTCAATCTTGGTAAATTCTATAACCAAAACTAACCACTAACCAAACAAAATTTTCCTTACCTTTCCTCCTTGAAACAGCCGGCCTTCAAGCTAAGAAATACACCAAGAAAACTTCAAAAATTCTTGCTAGGTGAGGTAGAGGAATTTCACTCACTAATCCACTCTTTTTCTTCTAAATCACCAAATTTCTCTCTTGATTCTAGCTCACCCTAAATTCCGGATTTTTTTGAGGGAGAATTTGGCAAGAGTTTTGTTGCTTTTCTTCATTTTTTTCAGCCAAAAACCGCCCCCCCCCTTGGCCTATTTATAGGTGAAATTTGGGGTCTTTTGCAAAACTTTTTGGTTCTACTTTGCACACAAGTCCTTGAAGAAATTTTAAACTCTTTTCAGCCCCACAAGGACCGGCCAGCTCACTATAGATAATACCAAAAATTTTCAAATTTTTCTTAATTGCCTAATGATGTCATAATTAGGCTTTTTGGTGAGGTAAGCAAGAGTTTAGGGCTTGTTTGCCTCCTTTTTCCTTTAAACAGTCCAATTAAGTGTTAATACAGATATTTCTAGTACTGTGCTTACTACACACAATACTGTTGTGCTCCAACACAGTCCAAAACTTATCTGTATTAAAAAATTATAAAATTTTCTGTACCGAAAATTTTTTCTTCTCTAAAACTTTTTGGCCCATTTAGTCCTATTTTAGGTGCTTGATTTTTCTATGGTGGTTTTAAAACTTAATTATACTATCTTGTCTGTAAAGACGGTTTTCACAGTATATTTCTCATACTGCTGATTGAATCACAGTGCCGTCTTATGTTTGACTTCTTCGGTCAACCTTTGACTATTCTGGTCAATTTTGACTATTCTGGTCAATTTTGACTTTTTCGATCAAACTTTGACCATCATAAATTTATGAAATTCCATCACGCGTTTCCTTAAAAGGCCTCTTATGGAGTCTCGTAATTAATTTACCGAGAACTCAACTCTATACTGATAAAATTATGACTTTTGTATTGGTATTCATAATTTTTATACAATTATAAAAACACATAGTACAAACTTTAGATTTCTTATATACAAGAAAATCATGAGTTCGTGAAAATTTTTGGATATTACAATCTACCCTCCTTAAAGAATTTTCGTCCTCGAAAATCAGAACAATTCGGAGTAGTTTTTCTTCATATCCTCCTCACGTTCCCATGTTGCCTCCTCAATCTCATGATTTCGCCATAGGACCTTTACTAAAGGTATAACCTTGTTCCTTAACACCTTTTCTTCTCGTGCCAAGATTTGAACCGGTTTCTCCTCATATGTCATATCCTCGTGAACCTCAATTGGTTCGTGGTCCAATACATGCGATGGATCCGAGATGTACTTCTTTAGCATCGACACATGAAATACGTTGTGTACATATGCTAATTCCTGGGGCAAAGCCAACTTATAGGCCACATTACCAACTCTATCCAGTATTTCGAATGGCCCTATGTATCTTGGACTCAATTTCCCCTTCTTTCCGAATCTCATAACTCCTTTGAATGGAGCAACTTTGAGGAAAACCAAGTCTCCTACTTGGAATTCTAGAGGTCTTCTGCGTTTGTCAGCATAGCTCTTCTGTCGACTAAATGCAGTTTCCATCCGTCGGCGTATAAGTTTCACGGCTTCCGTGGTCCTTCGAATAAAATCCGTTGACACAAGTTCCTTCTCTCTTGTCTCGTACCAGTGGACTGGAGATCTACACCTTCTTCCGTACAGGGCTTCATAAGGAGCCATTCCAATCGAAGCTTGAAAACTGTTGTTGTATGAGAACTCAATTAAAGGAAGCTTCTTATCCCAAGTCCCTTTGAAATCCATCACGCACGCTCGCAACATGTCTTCTAGGGTCTGAATGGTCCTCTCTGATTGTCCATCCGTTTGAGGGTGAAAAGCCGTACTAAAAGTGAGCTTTGTACCCATGGCTTGATGTACACTCCTCCAAAACTTAGAAGTGAAACGTCCATCACGATCCGAGATAATCGATTTCGGAATCCCATGATAACGAACGATCTGCGCGACGTATAATTCCGCTAGCTGCTCTACTGAAAAGCTAAGCTTGATGGCAATAAAGTGTGCAGACTTCGTCAAACGATCAACAACCACCCAAATAGCGTCGTTGCCATTAGGAGTTCGGGGTAGACCAACTACAAAATCCATGGTCACTTGGTCCCATTTCCATTCTGGAATGGAAATTTTCTGCAATTCTCCCCCTGGACGTTGGTGTTCTGCCTTGACCCTTTGACACGTAAGGCATTTACTGACGAAGGTTGCAACATCATTCTTCATTTTGGGCCACCAAAAGCTTTCCTTCAAGTCTTGATACATCTTTGTGGCTCCAGGATGAACGGAATACGGAGTCTCATGTGCCTCTTTCATGATTTGCTCCTTCAACTCGTCCTCGTTAGGAATGCATAATCTATTTTTCTGATAGAGTATGCCCTCATCTGATATGTTGAAATCCGACTCCTTTCCTTCTAAGACCTCATTCCTGGTTCTGAGCAGCGAGGTATCTCCTTCTTGTCGCTCCTTCATGCCATCTAAAATGGTAGGTTGGAAGGTTAGGGCAGCTAAACTTCCCGTGATAAGCTCTATTCCAGCTTCCACTAGCTCCTTCTGAAGAGGTTCGATCAACGATTGTAGGGACATTAACGAAGAAGACGACTTCCGACTAAGGGCATCAGCTACTTTGTTAGCCTTCCCTGGATGGTAACGGATGTCGATGTCGTAATCCTTCACCAGTTCGAGCCATCTTCTTTGTCTCATGTTAAGCTCCTTCTGTGTGAAGATATACTTCAAACTCTGATGATCCGTGTAAACTTCACACTTAACACCGTAAAGGTAGTGTCTCCAGATCTTGAGTGCAAATACTACCGCCGCAAGTTCCAAATCATGCGTCGGATAGTTCTTCTCATGGTCCTTAAGCTGTCGTGAAGCATAAGCGATCACTTTTCCATTCTGCATGAGAACGGCTCCCAATCCTATTTTGGAAGCATCGCTGTATATTACGAAGTTTCCTTCTTCCACATTCGGAATTGTGAGGATCGGAGCGCAAGTCAGCCTATTTTTCAGCTCTTGGAAGTGCTCTTCACACTTTGCAGTCCATTCATATTTCTTCCCTTTCCGTGTAAGTGCGGTGAGCGGTGCTGCAATTTTAGCAAATCCTTCAACAAAACGTCGGTAATAGCCCGCTAAGCCGAGGAAACTACGTACTTCTGTGACGTTTTTCGGAGCTGGCCATTCACTTACTGCTTCAATCTTAGCCGGATCCACAGATATGCCGTCCTTAGAGACCACATGTCCTAAGAAATGGACCTTCTCCAACCAGAATTCACACTTGGTGAATTTAGCATAAAGCTGATTTTGCTTTAAAATCTGCAGAGCAATCCTGAGGTGCTCCTCGTGCTCCCCCTTTGACCTTGAATAAATCAATATATCATCTATAAAGACGATAACAAACTTATCCAAATAATCCTTGAATACTCGATTCATTAGGTCCATAAAGGCTGCTGGAGCATTCGTCAATCCGAATGGCATAACGAGGAACTCATAATGTCCATATCGCGTACGAAAAGCCGTCTTGGGGACATCTCCTTCCCTAATTCGGAGCTGATGATATCCGGATCGTAAGTCAATTTTTGAGAAAATTGCAGCTCCTCTCAGCTGATCAAACAAATCGTCGATCGAGGCAAAGGATACTTGTTCTTGATGGTTATTTTATTTAATTCCCGATAGTCAATGCACATTCTAAGAGTGCCATCTTTTTTTTTAACGAACAGAACTGGGGCTCCCCATGGCGAGTAGCTTTGCCGAATGAATCCTCGATCCAGAAGCTCTTGTAACTGGATCTGCAGTTCTTTAAGTTCGGCAGGCGCCATCCTGTAAGGTGCCTTAGATACTGGTGCCGATCCAGGAAGTAACTCAATCTCAAAGGAGATCTCTCGTTCGGGTGGCAATCCTGGCAATTCTTCGGGAAACACTTCTATAAACTCCTTGACTATTGGTACTTCTCCGGTCTGCTTTCGTCTCTTGCGTCTTATCCACCATGTTGGCTATAAATCCCATACATCCTTCTGCCAATAATTTTCTAGCCTTTAGCGCTGAAATAAACATCTTTGGCTGTTTTGGAGTAGATCCTCTGAAAATAAACTCCTCGCCACCCATAGGCTTGAACATGACAGTTCGTCGTGGACAGTCGATAACGGCGTTGTACTTCCCCAAGAAGTCCATACCCAAGATGACATCGTAGTCATATAGGTCAATGATGATCAAGTTGACATACATTTCCCTACCACATATAATTATTGGAACGTGACGTATCCAATAATCAGACAATAAAATCTCCCCGGAGGGTAATGCAGTCCTAAATGTTCTTCCGATTCTATCACTTGCTTTACCTAGTTTCTTAGCGAACCTAGGTGATGTGAATGAATGCGTAGCTCCAGAATCAATTAATACGTAAGCATCTTGTTGGGCAAAAGGAAGCTGACCTGTCACCACAGTGGAAGGTCCAGCTTGAACATCCTCTTTTGTATAGGCGTAGATGCGTCCTTGAGGTTCTGGAGCTTCTAGCCTGCCTTGAGAGATTGCAGGTCCCTCGAGCTTCATCTGTGCAGCGTGAAGTTGAGATCCCTGTCCTCTCTGTTGATTCTGCGGACTCTGGGGATTGAGATTGCAGCTTCTAGCATAGTGGCCTTCTTTGCCACATAGAAAACAGCGACCGTTTCCAGCACGGCAATCTCCCGGGTGCTTCTTCCCACATTTCTGACAAGTGGGATAACTGTTGCTATCAGGAGTATTTTTCTTCTGGGGAAAATTCTGTTGATTCCCCTGTCTTCCTGCATTCCACTTTCTTTTCTGTTGGTTGCTGCCGTATTGCCTATTGTTGTTTTGACCCGAAGGTCCTCCTTGACCTTTTTGTTGTGAGGTCTGGCCTTGCTTGACTTGGTTCTGCTTAACTTGGGCCTTTTCTTCCCTCTTCTCCTGGAAAAACTTAGCCCGTTGCTCTCTGTTCTGCCCTACCCAGTACTCAGCTCGAACTGCTCGGCTAACACAATCTGCAACGGTGGTTGGTGGATAGGGTCCACTGTTGATTACCACTGCCAAATCCGAGCGGAACATCTTCATCATCTTTCGCACTTTGTCCCTTTCGGAACTGAAGAGGTGAGGGACAGAGACGTGCTAGTTGCTCAAACTTTTGCACTGCCTCAGTTACCGACAGATTTCCTTGGCGAAAATTACTGAGTTCGTCCTGTTGAGCTTCCATAACTTCGGTGTTGAAGTATTTTTCTTTAAATTCCTCCACAAAGTCCTCCCAAGTCATTTGGGTAACATCCCACCGGATCTGGACTGCTTCCCACCAAAGGCGAGCATCTTTCTTTAGCACAAAGGATGCACAGAGGATTTTCTCTTGATCATTAAGCCTGAGAAAGTTCAGGATAACCTGGAGGTCAATCAACCAGTTGTCGGCGTCAATTGGGTTTGTTGACCCTCGAATTCTGGTGCCTTCATGCGCCGAAAACTGTCATATAGTTCCTCCGGAGTTCGAACTCGGGGTGCTGGTGGAACAGCTACAGGTGCAACAGGCACTTCAGGAGCTATGGGGTTCTCTGGGATCACCGGGTCAACATCAGGAATTTCCGGTGCAGCAGGCTGATTCACAGGTGCTGGTGGTACCTCTACATCAGGAGGTCCCTGATTCCGCTGGCCAACTGAGCTCTAAGCCCCCCTATCTCTTGCTGTTGGGCTAGCATCATTTGCCTTAGCTCATTCAGCTGGGCCGCAAGATCAACATCTTGGATCGGTGCTCTTCTACGCTTTGGTGGCATGGCTCTATACGGAAAATAAGGAAATAAACTTAGCTTCTTTTATTTTAATATTAATAAAATCATTTCTTTTATATAGAATCATAATCTTCTTTCCATATAAAAGCATAACATGAACATATCTGAATTAATCATGATCTTGTTCATATCTCCTTCACAATAGGAGTACATAACCATAACGTTTGGGAAGATATAAAACTTTCCATCGTTTCCGTATGTCACCCGATTGCCGTCACCAAGCTAAGGCACCACCCACGTTATCCCCGTGTCCAACATTTTCCAGCATGGTCGTTGAAAGAAGATACTTGCTATACCCCTAAAATCTTAACTAATTCTAATAGTAAGAAAATAACATAACTTACTTGGGCCATTGCAGAAGCGATGTGAGGCGAAGTGAAGTAGGCTGGCAGGATACCGCTCTGATACCAAACTGTGACGCCCCGACTTCCCAAGCCAGGTCGACACCATACATACTTGTTCTTTACTTGAAAATTTGAGAAATTTTTTTTTTTTTTTTTTTTTTTTTTTAAACATATTCACATACGTCCTCTTGTAGAGAAAAAACTTGTTAAGCATACATACCATTTTGAAAGTAAAATTTTAAGTCTTCAAACTTCATACATATAACAAACATAATATACTTTTTGAAGTATTAACATATTGAATGCGGAAAATTATGCGTAGTGGTATCCCACACCGCCCTTCACCCGCCGCATCGTCCGCATAGCCCACCACTTAAGCTGCAGGCTTCTTACCTACAGTATGAAATATAAGAGTGAGCTTTCGCCCAGCAAGTCCAAACATAATCTCACAAAATATTTCAAACATCTTTAAAAAGAAACATGCCCATCATCACGGAACTCATGCATGAACCATTTATGATTGATTGAATGTCTTATGTTTCATTATAGACTCAATCTTTATTATCTTATCTCAACGTGTGGGCCCATAGTGTCCGTACCAAAAGCGCGCAGCCTCCAGACAAAGCTAGGGTTTGCAAGGCCCTAACAGTTCTGGGAATTATAACTTGACCCCTTCACGATCACGGATCTCGATCACGGAAGGTAAATATCACCACTGAATCATGTAGCCTCCACGATCACGGGAGGTTGGTACGACACCTTACTTAATTATCTTACCATGTGATTTAACATTAGTGAACATGCTTCATGATGTCACTATGTCATATCATACTCAACATATGCCATAACATGGTCTTTTTGAAAACATGTCCTTTCTGAAAACATGGTATTTTTGTAAACATGGCAATTCTGTAAACATGGAACTTTTGTAAACATGGCACTTTTGTAAACATGGCACTTTTGTAAACATGGTATAACATGTCATAACATAACTTAGCATATCATAGCCATAGCATAGCATCACATATCACGGCATCACTTATCATAGCACAACATAGCCTGTATACTTGAAAATATAGTATACTTGAAAACAGTCTTTACTATTTTCATACTGTAGATGAGGTTTGATACTTGCCTGATCTGCTAGATTCCGGGTTCTGATGTCTTAACTCGGATTGCAATTGCAGGTTCCTTCCTGCTATTAAAAGAACATAGGATAAGAATCCTATAAAAGTTGGTAACCTATCCAACGTTCTAGTTATATGTCCCCCCACACATGTCTTGGTATCCTATAGTATTACTTTGGTTAACCCTTAATTAACTGCTGGGTTAAAGTCGATATCTGATCAACTAATGGTTAACCCTTGGTCAACTATGGTCAACCTTGGGCTTTGAGGCTAAGCCCAGTAACTCGGGTATATCTCCCGGTTACCTTTCGTAAACTAGTTGCTTGCTATATTCTAACTTGAAAAATTAATTTCCCTTACTTGGAAAATTTAGGAAAATTAATCCCAAACTTCATTTTTAACTTATAAAAATCCTTTACTTAAATCGTAAAAATTCAAACTCTTGGATTAGTGTTTTATAAAATCATTTGAGGTTGAAAACTGCCCTTGGAACAGTTTTCCATAATCAAAACGATAGTTTGTAGTAGAAAACAGTTTTATAGAAACATTTGTAAAACTAGGGGTGCAGAAATTTTCGGATTCCCTGCGCACCCTTTGAAAAACGATTCTAATTTAAAAATCGGTTCATAATCTGAAAAAGTTGTCTTCATAAAAGTTGTAGTTCTCGAAAAATACTAAAACTTTCATGTTTTACAAAAATTCCAATTCGGCCTAGATTCGTCCCAGTTTTTGTTTGAAACTGGCTGACCCCGAAAAATTGAGTGAAAACTGGGTCTGGGAATCAGCCACGGGTTTTGGGGTAAACGGAGGCCATTGGAGCCTCATTTTGGGATTCTGCCCACGTTGTCCCCTAGGAAAAATTGTTCCGAACAACTTTCATGTTTTACGTTTTACCCAATTCGGCCTCTAAAGGCCTCAAAATTCATTTTCAATAAAACTGGGCAGAAATCACCCGAATTGGACAGTTTCCTCATTTTTGGTTTTATTTACGTCCTATTCGCATAATCTAACTCAACCGAACAAGCGGGAGCCTAGATTACAAGCATGCAGCGTTTTTCTAACGTAAATTTTCCCAATTATAGTTTCTATAACTTCCATGCAAACCCTAATTGACTTTGGATCAATTAAAGCTCACATGTGCATCCATTCATACACTTCTAGCACCCTAATATATTATGATCAAACCACAATCTTAGGGCAGCTTTGGGGACATTCCAAATTCAGATATTTGCATGCACAATCCACGGAAATTAAATCATGCAAGCACAAATAAAATCAAACCACCCTTAAAGCTAAATCAAGCACAATCTAAAACCTAAACTAGGGCACCATATAAATATGAGCTTAAGCTCTTACAAATCAAATTGAAATGCACCTAAAATTCAATTTGATAACTCAAAGGAAAGAGTTGAGTGAGTAGAGTCAATTACCTTGATTGATCCCAATTATTGGTGCTAGGGTTTGATTGCTAAACTCCCTCCAAATCCACCCTTCAAATCCGGTTTTCTCACCTAGGGTTTGCACCAATATTTTTGTTCAATCTTGGTAAATTCTATAACCAAAACTAACCACTAACCAAACAAAATTTTCCTTACCTTTCCTCCTTGAAACAGCCGGCCTTCAAGCTAAGAAATACACCAAGAAAACTTCAAAAATTCTTGCTAGGTGAGGTAGAGGAATTTCACTCACTAATCCACTCTTTTTCTTCTAAATCACCAAATTTCTCTCTTGATTCTAGCTCACCCTAAATTCCGGATTTTTTTGAGGGAGAATTTGGCAAGAGTTTTGTTGCTTTTCTTCATTTTTTTCAGCCAAAAACCGCCCCCCCCCTTGGCCTATTTATAGGTGAAATTTGGGGTCTTTTTGCAAAACTTTTTGGTTCTACTTTGCACACAAGTCCTTGAAGAAATTTTAAACTCTTTTCAGCCCCACAAGGACCGGCCAGCTCACTATAGATAATACCAAAAATTTTCAAATTTTTCTTAATTGCCTAATGATGTCATAATTAGGCTTTTTGGTGAGGTAAGCAAGAGTTTAGGGCTTGTTTGCCTCCTTTTTCCTTTAAACAGTCCAATTAAGTGTTAATACAGATATTTCTAGTACTGTGCTTACTACACACAATACTGTTGTGCTCCAACACAGTCCAAAACTTATCTGTATTAAAAAATTATAAAATTTTCTGTACCGAAAATTTTTTCTTCTCTAAAACTTTTTGGCCCATTTAGTCCTATTTTAGGTGCTTGATTTTTCTATGGTGGTTTTAAAACTTAATTATACTATCTTGTCTGTAAAGACGGTTTTCACAGTATATTTCTCATACTGCTGATTGAATCACAGTGCCGTCTTATGTTTGACTTCTTCGGTCAACCTTTGACTATTCTGGTCAATTTTGACTATTCTGGTCAATTTTGACTTTTTCGATCAAACTTTGACCATCATAAATTTATGAAATTCCATCACGCGTTTCCTTAAAAGGCCTCTTATGGAGTCTCGTAATTAATTTACCGAGAACTCAACTCTATACTGATAAAATTATGACTTTTGTATTGGTATTCATAATTTTTATACAATTATAAAAACACATAGTACAAACTTTAGATTTCTTATATACAAGAAAATCATGAGTTCGTGAAAATTTTTGGATATTACACAGACTAACCCCAATCTCTCTTATTTATAGACTTGTTTCTAAAAAGGGCAACTTTTGAATCAAAAATTACAAGAAATGGAAACTTCTACAAACGAGGGCTACAGCCTTGAAATTTAGGTCCTGTAGCCCTCACTATTATTGTTCTGGGGTTTGCGAATCAGTGTTACAGTGCCCAATTCCATGGCTGCAGTGCTTTGCTGAACTTCAAGGCTGTAGCCCTCAATTCCAGGGCTGCAACCTGACTCTCTGTCCGTCGTAAGCTTTGTGTCCTGCAGAATTTGCACCAAATTCACATGATCTACTTGAAGAGTCATTTGCTTCCTAACCTAATTAAACACACTAAAAACAACTTGAAAATCATTAAAATGACTCCTAAACTAGCATGATGATTGTACTCAATTCACCGGTATAAACCCGACTCATCAAGAGAAGTGAATGAAACCTTGTGTGGAAAAATGGGTGGAGGTGATGCCTATTTATAAGCAAAGCTTAATGACACTTAGTGTGATTAAGCAAGCTTAATCTTGATTAAACAAGATTTACATCACTTCCATAGCTCTAGATTTTTAATTACGTCATAGGCTTTTTAGGTATGTGGAAGAATAGATAAGATGAGAAGGTCAGGATAAATCTCATCCATTGATCAAAGTACTAATTAATCCGTAGCCTTTGGATCCAAAATTTCTTATTTTCTAATTCAAGATAATGGAAGATAACTCCTTGATATTATCTTCAACATATAATTTATTACACTGTTATCTTGACATAACAGTATTTTTCTATCATCTTCTACTAACACAATTCCCAAAGTCCCATACTTTTAAAAAGTTAAGTAGTACAAATTTTTACTACATGAAGACTTATCCTAGAAGGCTTTTTACTGAAAAAGTAACTCAGTAAAAATCTCATCTGATGTCAAACCTTATCCACCAAGTTATCATACTGAAAAAGTAACTCAATAGAAATTTTATCTGACATCAAGATTTATCCACTAAATCCCCATACTGAAAAAGACAATCTGTCTAAATTCTATTTGTAAAAAGTTACATAGTCCAATTTTTATCTGACTAAAAATTTAATGTCAAATCATTGATGCTACATTTCTATATATAGAAATATCCTGTCTAGAAAACTCCAAGACTGTTAATTCCCATACTGCTAAAGCTGTTGAAATACTATATTTGGTGATTTGATAACTTTTTCTACAAATGCATCAATTGCTCACTTTTTATACCATTCAAACCTTTTTGAATAATTATATGTAACCTAACAAAATTAATAATTGTCACATCATAAAAATTGATGCCATAACTTTATGTTAAAATTATAACCTAAACTTTAATTTACAAAAGGAATTTTGATGAATTAATTTATTAATTCACAATAGTTCCTTATCAAAAATTTGGGTATTACATGCTGGAGAGAAAAGAAGGGCAGAATGAGAAAACTAAACAGATATAAGTAAGGAGGACTATGTCAGCAATAATAAAGAGGGCCATGTCAGTAGATGTAATAATTTGGAAATAACATGTGTAATAATGATTGTAAGATCAGAATCCCCTGAGAAAATTTTAAATACGAGTGATGACATGAGAAATGTACGCTTTTGGAGACATTCAAGATTTAAAGAGAAATCAGATTTGGGCTGCTTTAGATCTTGGAGGTCACAATTTAACTTTGTACTTTGTTATTTGTCGTTTAAGCAGATTTTGACACAAACACCTTCGGAATTTTTTTTTTTAAATTGTTCGCCTTTTGTTATTATAAAAATTTGAATGAAGATTTTAATTATTTCTCTCTGATAAATTTTAAAATAAATAAATAAATAAATGAGCGACATTCAGGGGGAAAAAAAAAGTTGGCAGAAATCAAGATGCCCTGCCCTACTTTTATAACATGTATGAGAAGTCGTTTTATTCCTACAAACAAGATGCCCTGCCCCTACTTGGCAGAAATCAATATAAAACACAAAAGAATTGTCGTCTAACAGCAGACAACATAAAAAAAAAAATGAAAATGAAACGGCCAACTACATGTCGTTTATATATAAAAGCAACAGGACACTTAACATGGAAAACGACTTGTCATTTCTGTGTCATTTGCCCTCAATGAATTGCAAATTCAACAAAGAAAGAAACGACCAGCCGTAGGAAATAATTCACAACAAAAGTAATGTATCAAACTAAGGGCGACTGTCGTTTTATAGTATTCCGGTGGCTGGACAGGTGAAGTCATGTCGTTTCAATCAGAACAGCCTAAACTTCAAAATAGCTGAAATCCAAAACTTTTCTCTTATCATTTTTTACTTAAAATTACTCATATGAAATACGAAAAATTACAAAAAATTGCATCTCGACTTTCAGAATCCTTAGTTACGTATATATGCACCACTTAGTTGATGTGCTAAGAAATGAGATGTTTATTTGCTACTTTCTTATATATTCATATGGTATTAAAAAACAAATTATAGTATGTGTTGCGTTGTATATCCTCCTCCTGAATATCTTTGTGGTTGATCTGTTTCGTGAAAAATATGTGTATGCTAACTCGCATTTACCAAAAAAAATGTAGTAGAATTTATTATATTAGGAGTCATGCCGGAATCTGACCAAGTCTAGCCATCAAAACACAAACTAGGGGATGAGCCCTTGGAAGGGTGAATCCGTGTCCCTCTTCCATGTCAACAACACCGTCTTTTCATCAACCTTCCACTCAAAGCATTCTACGGAAATTGAAGATGTGTCTGTTCCAGCTACAAATACATCCTGAATTTCGGAAAAAATTACCTGTTTGTTAGCTCTGTTTTCTTAAGTATTTTCATCAGGGAATTCTACAGCAACTTACGAAAATAAAACCGAACATCTTGATCAAATTTTAATCCATATGTCCATATCATAATCATATCAGGAGGAAAAAAAAAAAAAAAAAAAAAACCCTCCAAAAACGGTGTGATAATTTATTAAAACTAATAAATTTTTTTATCGTAAAAAAATACTTCCCTAGTTTTTTCCCCTTCTTCTTCACAATATCATCACTTAAAATTCATAATCATATGCTTTCTATGAATAGATTTGATTCAAGAGGTGAAATATTGTCCAAAGTCAGAAAGATAGAGGAGGCTTCAATGGCAATTATTTTTTTAAATTTTTTTTCTTTTATTTATATTGAAAATCAAATTTTGACTTTGAACCAATGAAAAATTCAATTCAATTCTAAATTATGAATATCTTTATCAAACAGGAAAAGCAGCGGCTGCAAAAGTACTCTTCCATTCCTTCAAAAAAAAAATCTTCGAGATTATGTCCAAACATGAACTTTCAACCTCGAAATTTTTTTTTACTTGAAATTAATTATTATAGAAAAACCATTCAAAATAATAAAAATAAAAATAAAATAAAAAACTTAGCTAACAGAAAATTAGTGGAAATATGTTACAGAAAAAAACTTTTCTCTTTTTTTTTTTTTTCCTCGACAAGTAGTTTTCTTAATTTCTTGAAAGGATATTTCAAAATAAAAAATCTGTCATTTTCTAAAATGGCGTTTTTTTTGGGGGTAATTTAGCTAACAAACAAGCACATGAATTTAGACCTCTTTTTCGTCCTGCTAGGTGAGTACATTCTTCTCACGTGAAAGCCGATGAACATGATAATAATATTAAAAATGATGAAAAGTGATAAAAAGTGATATTAAAGAGTTTAAACTATTGATCTCATTTTTTGATACGGGGGATGTTTGGTGTTTGAATTGAGTTTGAGTTGAATTGAAATTTTTAAGTTTTAATAGTAATTTTTGTTGACTTTTTCAGAAAAGATAAAATTTTTTTTTAAAAAAAAGACAAAAAAAATACAGTTTAACTTGAGTTAAACTGGAGAGTCAAACTCCCCCACAGTTTAATATCAATATTTTCCGTAAACTTTGAAACGGATACCTAAAAAGTGGGTCAATATAGTTATTATATTTTAATATGAAGAAGTAATTAATATCTATTTACTTTTGTTTTGTTTTGGTTTTTTATTTTTTTTATTTTTTTTATTTTTTTATTTTGCAATGCAGATTACTAAGGCATTGAAATATTATAGTTAAATTAATGAATCTTGACTTTTATTTTTATTTTTTTTAATATACACACAAGTACATATACGTTATAAGACAGATTGATCACAAAAAAAAGTTTTTTTTTTTTTTTTTTTTTTTCAAAGTCTCAACTTGACTTTCTTATGAAGGCTAATTGTGATAGTTTGCACACTTTCTTATGAAGGCAAAAAAAAAAAAATACTGTCCCAAATCCTGTCCATCCAATAAAAACAGGCCATGTAACTTTAATAAATTTAAACGATATCAAATTTTGAGCCCGTACATTTTCTTCTCCTTTTGCCTTCTTTTATTCTTTATTCTTCTTCTTCTGTTTTTCTTTTTTTTTTTTTTTTTTTTTTTGGACAAAACCACTTTACTTCTTGAAAGGGAATTGCAGCCACACCAGTTTCATAAGATTGCTATGCAAATTCATTCATTTTAGAAATGGTCCTTGAACACTTTTTTTTTTTTTTTTTTTAAGCTGCTTAAACGCCATTTTAAATAAACAAAAAAAAAAAAAAAAAATCAGAATCTGTTGTTTTTTTCCCCTTCTCATTTGGGCTCCGACGGCGAACTTGAGGTTCGGCCCCAGACCAACGCCCGCCATAGCCGGCGACCTCTATCCTCGAACCAGGGTTTCGACGAAGAACTAGAGAGGTTCGGGACAAGCTTCACGGCTCCGGATCCACGCGCGCCATCGCCGGCGACCTCTATCCCCGAACCTTGGCGCCAACGGCGAACTTGATAGGTTCGTGATGAGCTTTGCTGCCCCAGATCTACCGGCGATGCCGCCATGGGTGTTCTCCACTCGAAAATGCTCCGCCGCTAGGTCCTGTCGCGTGGTCTTCTTCCGGTGCTTCACCATCTCTTCTGGTGGTGGTTCTTCTTGGGGTTTGTGGGACTAGAGTTTTGGGAAGCTCACCTGCAACCGTTTCAAGATTGACGGGGGTTTTTTTTTTTTTTTTTTTTTTCCATAGGAGTTAAAATCTGGAATTAACTTCGAAAGAATGAAAAATGAATTCAAAAAGTGGATAGAAGTTTAGTTTCAACCTCCTTTAAAATCATTTAATGTTATTCAGTGACATGACCTGTTTTTATTGGGTGGTTAGGATTTGGGACAGCATTTTTTAGGATAGAAGATGCAGATTAAGATATGGGAGGGTCTCTACCGATACATATCATTTTTAAGCCATTAAGATTTAATTGAACGGTTGAAACATTATTGGTGTATCATACTTATCATACACCTAATTTCATATTATCCTTTCCACCCAAATTATTCTCCGTCGCCGACGACCTTCCCACCGCCAGCAACGGACGCCGGTGACCCACCTCCGGCCTCCCACCACCAGGCCCAACCCCAGCCGGCCGCCGGCAAATCCCCTTTCTCTCTCTTCTCTTCTCTCTTTCTTTCCCTCTCTCTTCCCCTTTCTCTCTCTTATCCTTTCCCGCGGTGACCCACCTCCGGCACCCCCCCCCCCCCACCACCGGCCTCACTGGCCCCCAACCCCCCCACCCTGCCTCCCCACCCCCCCACCTCCCCCTCTCTCTCTCTTTTCCCTCTCTCTCTTCCCGACCCTTGGCCTCCCCACCCCCGGCCGCCCGGCGCCCCCCATCCCACCCCAACCCGCGACTCCCCCTTTCTTTCTCTCTATCTTATCACGTCAGGGGTGGTGTGGGGGGGGCCGGGGCTGGGGTGGGGTAGAGAGAGAGAGAGAGAGGGGAAAAGAGAGGAGGAGGCGGGGGTGGGGAGGCCGGGGGAGGGGGGCCGTAGGGCAGGGTGGGGGAGCCGGGGGGCGGGCTGGGGGCTGAGGGCCGGCGGGGCCGGTGGTGGGGGGGGTGCCAGAGGTGGGTCGTCGCGGGAGAGGAGAAGAGAGAGAAAAGGGAAGAGAGAGGGAAAGAGAGAGAAAAGAGAAGAGAAAGAAAGGGGAAGAGAGAGAAAGGGGATTCGCCGGCGGCCGGCCGAGGTTGGGGCCGGTGGTGGAGGCCGGAGGTGGGTCGCCGGCTTCGGGGGTGGGTCACCGGCAACGGAGAAGACTTTGGGTGGAAAGGATAATGTGAGGTAAGGTGTATGATAAGTATGGTACACCAACAACGTTTCAACCGTTCGATTAAATTTCAACGGCTTAAAAATGGTATGTATCGGTAAAAACCCTCCAAGGATCTCTACCACAGACTTATCATTTTTTTAAAGTATTTAATAAATTATCTTGATATCCTATATTTTTAGGAGAATTTACAATGATGTAAGTTTTTTTATTCCTTTAATGGGATAAGATATACGGATAAAAATGAGTGGATTAAAAAGAGGTCCCATCTAATAAGGAAGGAAGGTAAAATAAGAAGAGGTACACCTGATTCAATCCAAAACATGGCAGATTGAAGAAATAATCAACGGCGTGCTCGGATCACCCTTATGCCTCTCCGGAGTACCGCTTCGCCGTACCCGACACCCTTGTGTACCGCCTCTCCTGCCCAGCCACCACCAAGATCAAGCCCTCTGTGCCCACCTCCAACCCCGAGACTGTATACGACATCAAGTACTACACCTGAGATCGGTACCGCAACCGCCCGCCGATCAAGCGCACCATCCTCAGGAAGGCCAACGTCGAGAGGTCGAAGAAGGAGATCACCTTCGGCATCGCCGACTTCCCTAGAGTTTAATTGACCACCGCCGTCGAGGAAGACTACAACGCTCATGGTGGACGGCATAGGCGAGCTCCTCTGTTGGTCTCTGAATCTCACAGCGGCATGATTCATTTTCTCCACCGGTCGGTGGGTTTTGGAAGTGACCTCCTTCCACCAAGAGACCCAGAGCCATGCCCTCCGTCGACGTGGGGGTCACGGGGATGTCGCGTGGACGATGCAAGAGTGCAGAGGGGGCTTGGACAATCTGTAATCCGTTTGGTTGTAGATTTGAAATTGCGAGTTGGAAGGGGCAGAGGAGGCTCGGACGGTGTGGAAGGGCGGCGCGACGATGTGGGTTGGGTGCCTGGAAATGTAGCAAACGACTCGACAGCATAGGACAGCCTCTGGCGACCTAGTCTGCCTTCTTCGCTGGCTGGTGAATTGGAAGAAGACCGAAAGCGACTTTTTTTTTTTTTTTTTGGTTCTCGAGGGTTTTGCAATAATTTTATGTGGTTGGATGCACAATAAGTTTTGTGTGCACAAAACATCTAACCCGTTTTAATTGAATAAAAGGGTCCAAAAATTTTTACCCTATGGGGGAAAAATCCTTACATCATTGTAGAACTCCCCTTGTAATGATATAATAGTGTAACCTAACATTTTAAAAAACTACATTTTTAATACATTAAAGTTGTTTTCTGAAACATATAATGTCATTTTTATCCTTATAATTTATACGTTTTAAAAAATATCAAATTAAACAAAATCGAGATTCATTTTCAAATAAATAAATAAATAAATAAAATCGAGTTGGACGTTGGGATATGCAATGTTTAAAGATGGTAACTAGATGTGGCATGTAGTGCCGATGTAAGATACTATTTTGAGGGGGGCTAATTGACTAATGCTTTTTGGCTCTCGAAAAAACTAACTCCGCAATGACTCCATACATGTGGCCCTATCTATAGCCCAAAAAATTTCAGTGCATGCATGAATGAAGTGGAACTTGTTAACCTGTTTCCATTATTATCCTTTAATCGATTTGTGACAACCAAGCATTTATGATTTTCCTTCAAATGGAGCCATGCGGAGTTAAATTCTTAGGGAGCCGAATAGCATTACTCGGGATTAATTGTAATGAAGATTTAAATACAATCTAAGGGCCTGGTTGGTTGTTAGTTCAATTTGAACTAAATTGTACTTTTTTCATCATGATTTTATTTTTTTCTGAAATTTTTTTTGTTTTTTCTAAAAAATGACTATTTAAACTTAAAAATCTTAAACTAAATTCATTCACCAAACACCCCCAAAGTCATTAATTTTTTTATAAGAAAATATCTCAATAAGATTATTTTTGATATAATTGTTACTATCAATGCTGTATTTAGTACAAAAAGTATAAAAATAATGTATTTCATGATGCTCTAAGTGTTTAGGTGAGGGGCAAAAAGAAAAAAGAAAAGTTGAGAGGGCTTGAAAGGACTATATGTGAATTTATACAAAAATTTGTGGGTTAAAAGGAAAAAAGGAAAAGTTTGTTTTGGTTGTAAGCTGGGAAATGCTTTCCCGTTCCGTCCCTATCCCCGTCCCAATATCATCCATATCCCCGTCCAAACATGGATCTGCATGGGGGCCAGACGTGCCCCCACTGGGGAAAAAAATTAATAAACCAATTTTAAGTGAATTTCCCTTTGTGCCCCCACTGATTTGGTCTTTTTTAGTATTTTTGTTGGGCTTTCTGTAAATTGAGTTGAGTTAATTGATGGACTTTTTATCCGAATCTAATTAGGGACCCGTTTGGGTGGTGAGTTTAAACTCACCATCATCAACTTAATTTTTATCTTTTTCTTCAAAAATTTTTTATCTTTTCTGAAAAAGTCAATCAAATCATTATTTAAACTTATAAATCTTAACTCAAACTCAAATACCAAACACCCCTAAAATTTTTTTATTTTACGTTTTAAAAAACATCAAATCACATCAGTCTTTTCAAATCCCTTTACTTTATCATTTGTCTTTTTCACTCTCCCGTATTTTGTTTTTTTTGTTTTTTGTTTTTTAAACATCTGTGGAAAATATCCATTTAGAATAATTATTGATAAAGTTCATTTTATTCTATTATTATTATAAAAAATAATAATAAAATAAAATAAGTGGTAATGAAATAAGGTGCATTGATGTTAACATAATAAAACATTCATTCAATTCTTTTTTTTTTTTTTTTTTTTTTTTTTTTTTTTTTTTTCAATTTCAGATTGAGTTTTTTTTCTTTGTTTTTTCCTTTTCTATTTTTTTTCCACAAATGTTCCTCAAAATCCAAATCCCCCGTCACAACTCTGCAACTTTTTTCAGCAATTAACAACAAAGAAAAAACTTGAGATGATTTATTGAGCTTTTATGGAGGATTGTTGCAAAAAAATTTTTCTTTTTATTTTCTCTATATCTCTCAAGTCTCATCTCCATTGTTATCTGCACAAAAGCAGAAAACCTCCTCCCGCCAGCCATCGTTCAATGCCCGCTATCGCCGACCACCTCTATCTTTGAACCATGGCTCCGATGGCAAACAGGTTCTTGACGAGCTTCATCGCTGCCGCTACATATCTCGCCATTCGAAGGTCGCCATCACGGGGCTATACATGAACAATGAGGGCAGTGGGTCGATGGCGGTGGGGGGCTGTTCGTGAAGCCCATATTTTAAGGCTACGAGGGAGCAGAACAAGGACGGATCATCATTCAATCTTCTTCTTCTTCTTTTTTTTTTTTTTTGCTTTTTTTTTTTTGCTTTTTTTCAGTTTCGTTTTCCTTCAGATTTTCCATTCTCGGGAAGGTTTTTTTTTTTTTTTGGGAAAAAAATCCCATGATTTTGTTGATGAAATAGAAACTTTTTTATTTTTTCATTTGCTAAGATGGTGTACTAGAAACTGGAAGTTGAAAGCACATAATAAATGAGAGAAGAAAAAAGAAAATTTATTATATGACTTATGCAAGCTATAGCAGAAAATTTTAGTATTGAAGGTTACATTTTTTCTATATTTGGATTAATAGATTCCGAAAACAAAGAGATTAACAAAAGTGATGTGAATTAAAAAAAAAAAAAATTGTGAAAACGGCATGAAGTGTTATTTTTTTTAGGTTTTTCTTTTCCTTGGTAGATAATGGCTTTTAGTGTTCTTGAGCATGTTATGAAGGTTTTTTTTTTCCGGGGAAAAAAAAGCAAGAAGAGAAATAAGAAAAGGGCTACACACTGTAAGGTGTTTTAGGATTTATTTGGGAGTTGGGATTTTTAAATTTAAATAGTAATTTTTATTGATTTTTTTAAAAAAATAAAAAAAAATTTTCAAAAAAAAATATAATATAACTCAAGTTAACTGATACGTCAAACTCCCCGTTAATGATTTTGAAGAAGATGAATAGGGGTTCTCTTCAAAGATTGTGCCAAAGAATTGCTGCTTTTTGTGGGACTGCACAAATTCCAAGATACCACGCAAGAGCACGTAGTATTTCTTGGTGAATAACGGCGAAAGCGTATCTTTCAAAAAATTTTTTAATTTTTTTATCTATAATACTATGAAGTAGACATATCATAGTTGTCATGTACATATAATATTTTATCCCCTATATTACATTTGAACGGTTTGAAAAAAAAAACTCGACAGTTGTTACTCTCAACAAGCTTCTTTTTTTATTTTTATTATTATTATTTTTTTTTCACCTGCTCGCTGCCATCCCTTGTTCCTTCTCCCCGGCTCCATCAACATCAAAACACAAAAGTCCAAACCATTGTTGATCGCTATTTACCTTTTTTTAAAATTTTTTTTTTTACCTTTCTTTCTTCCGCTACAGACTGTGTGCAACTCTTCAAGTATAGTACGTTAATTCATTTTATTTTTATATCTCTTTGATTTGAATAATTTATCATCCAAGATGGACTATTTCTTTTTGTGGCTTGCATTGGGATCTTCACAAGAGGTCCCTACTTATTTATTTTCTAAGGGCTTATTTGACACTTGCACTCAAACTAAAATATTTTAACTCAGTTTTTATCTTTTTTTTTTTAAAATTTTGTCTTTTCCCAAATTTTTTTGTCTTTTCTGAAAATTCAAAAAAATTTACTATTGAAACTAAAATATTTCAACTCAAACTTACACACCAAATACCCCCTAACTTTGTTTAATGCCCTTCTTTTCTTTTACAATAAAAAAAAAACCATATATAACGTTATTCTAAAAAGATTAGATTTATTTTTTAAAATTTTAGAAGTTTGTAATTTTACCATATTTATCTATTTGTCATTTTAGTTACAAAGATTATGACTTAACTTTATTGTATATTTTTATTAAAAATTAAAAGCTTTTAATTTTTAATGTGAACTTCTACTTTCTAATATTAAAAACTATTTTCAATTTTTGAATTGTAACTTCTACTTTCTAATATTAAAAAGTATTTTTAATTTTTGAATTGTACTTTTTTTTCCTATTGTTTTGGTTTGAAAATTTGGTCTTTGATTGTGTCCCCATTGAATTCAAATCCTGGATTCGTCACTGACCCTGTCCTCATCCCTGCCTCGATAGAAACAGGGTCGGGGACGAGGATTTTTCATTTGAGGGGCCTTTCCAATACCTGCTTCATTATTAATTTATTATAACTGTGCATTTGAGAATACAACAATTTAAAAACAAAAAATTAAGTAGCAATGCATCATAAATTTAATTCAAAATCAAAGATTTTATAAACACTACAACAATTGTGGTCATTGATAGCATTAATTGATAGCGGTTTCCAACGATTGTAACTCATGTGGGCCCAATATTAGTTTTGAAAGTGGAGTTTGAGTTTTGGTCTAAAAAAGTGCGCGGCCACATTCCCCTCCAAATACACACACACACACACACTCTCTCTCTCTCTCTGTTTTTTCAAACCTCCAAAAATTAACTTCAGCAAAAAATACTCAAACAATAACCACTCGACGAGACTTAGAAGATCTTTGTCAAACCCCAAGAGTTTCGCTCAAAATCTTTATGATTGTTGGGGTTAGACTTCGTCTTCCCAATAATAACGTTAGTTTTAACAGTTTATCTAACGAACGATGAACTCCCTATTCTAACGCTTTCGTATTTGGGCCGGACCCAACTCATTGTATAAGTCAATAACGAACGTACATCGCTCGCATAATTGGGCCGGACCCAATGACAACACGATTCGTTCAAAGTTAAGCATCGAACATCGAACTAACAGATCAAAACTGATCTTTCATCCATTGACTTTACCGGCCGTGAACGATAAATCATAAGGAAAAAGCCTTATTTTTTACCCGTCGTTCGTCGTTCATATCCAACAAAGCTTATATGGTTATACTCTCCATAACAGTCGAACTCAATGTCGACAATGATGTGTCATGCCATTATGATAACTGACCGTTCTTAACTGGCTAAAGGAAGCACATTAATAACCGCTAAGCCCATGATCTGTGGAACATTACAATAACTGCTGAGTTCATATCATGACAGGTATCCCCAGATGACAACAAGTGAAAACCGCTCAACATCAGTTATTGGTCCTTCCTCTATAAAAAGAGGAGGACCCCCTTCAGAAAGGGATCTGATCCCCCTTCTTTCCCTGAAGTCACATACTGTTACTCTGCCAAAGCGTTCCCAGAAATCATTTTTGTACTTGAGAGTATCCATACACAGTGAATACATTATATACTCACAGAGGACGTAGCCCAATTGGCGAACCTCTTTATATCTTGGTGTTAATGATTCTCTCTCTCTCTCTTTTACTTTTGTTTCTGATTATTTTCATATTATTTTGCTTTATGAGTTTCAATAACGATTTTCAGGAGCTCATTCAACTGTTTGTTTTATCATTGTTATTAACTTTCTGTTAAATTTTGACTGTAGAAAAACTAGCATCTACAGTTTGGCGCCCACCGTGGGGCCCTTGGCCATCTTACATCGGAAACTCGTACAGCAACCATGGCATCAGAACATGAACAACAGGATGAACTTCCCCAGGGAAGCCCAGTCGATCACCAGGAAGCTTCTACTTCTGAAGCGATCTCTCAAATCACCAATCTGACACGATTGGTGGAGGAATTAACCAAGAAACACAACGACCAGCAGAGTCACATGGAGAACATCACTACGGAGAACCAGATTCTCAAATACTAGTTGATAACAATCCACTCACAAGCCGCTTACTCGTACTACTACAACCCGTATGTCGGGTATTCCTCAGGAGCGAGTGCTGGGGGCTGGCAACAAGCCACCTCAGACGAACAACGAGGCGCGAACGTTGGGACTTGGCGACCAGCCTCGTCTTACAATCCTCAAGGTACGAGCGCTGGGGGTTGGCAGCACGCTACACCCTTTCACCCACAGCGTTCGAGGGCTACTTATAGCCCTATTACTCCAATGCAGCCACTGTTCGCATCTGAGGATATCCCAGTAGTAAACGAGAGACAAACGCATCCAAGACAGACAGCACAAGGAACCAGTGCAAGACAACAGTCAACACCAAACCGGTGTTCGACGCCAGACTTACCGCAAGCATCAGAAGAACTACTTCATTTAGGGACAAACGTTGAAGAGATGATGCGAAGTATAGTGTCCGAGGAGATGAGGACATTAGAAGCTTAGATGCAACAACGCTTCACTTCGCAGATCCATAAAGCCACAACCTCCACCCCAGGATTTGATGATCTAGCACGTGGTGTTCGAGAGACGCCACTTACAAGCCGCAACACCAGCACCATCACACCGAAGTTTGGGAGCATTTCTTTCCCTTGGTTTGACGGAATGTCAGACCCACATGACCACCTCCTACAATACAAGCACGTCGTTCAATCGACGAACATCAAAACTGACATGCTAGATGATATGATGTGCAAGCTCTTCGCTCAGAGCTTGAAGGGTGCCGCGTTGAGATGGTTCTGTAATCTCCCTGCAGAGTCCATTGACTCGTTCGACGAACTTTCCCTCGAATTTATGCGAAGCTACTCCGTTCACATCCAATCTGGAAAAACAACAAAGGATCTATGGGGTGTGATCCAGGGACCACACGAATCGGTACGCGCTTACATTAAGCGTTTTAGCAAAGCAATTTCGGAGATCTCAGGATTGGATGACGACACCGCGAGGGAAGCATTGAAGAAGGGATTAAGGCATAGGTCTTTGTTCAAAAATGAGATCTGTGCTCGATATCCCCCAACCATTCAGGACGCTTTACACCGAGCTAAAGGTTTCATCGAACTCGAAGAGGAGAACGAGAGAGTAGAACGCGACCTAGCTCGCACGAGAGATGAACTTTCGAAATCTCACGAAGAACGAGCGAAATCATTCAGACGCGAATGCTCGCACCCACAGCGTCGAACAGAGCATAGAGTCGAACGAACAACGAGGCGTGACCATAAGCGTCTCCTCTCACCGCCGAAATATGCACTGGGAATAAGTCCCTCCGAACTCATCGCTCACCTCAAGCGACAGGACTTTGTCACTTGGCCAAAGAAGCTGCCAGAGAACCCGGCCAGGGATACAACAAAGTACTGTGAGTTTCACCGAGACCATGGCCACCATACCATTGACTGCAGGGCATTGCGAGCAGAAGTTGCCGAATTACTAAAGAAAGGCCACCTTCGAGAATTCCTCACGGATAAAGGCAGAGAAACCTACAGACTTGCGAGTGAGTCCAAAGAGCGAAGGGTGGTGCAACAGATCAAAGACACACCCTCTCCTCCGCTAGTTCGGAAGACAATCGAAGTCATTTTTGGAGGCTCGATTTATAGCGGGGACAGCGTTACTTCGATCAAGTCTTACCGAAGAAAAGCCACACAGCCAGTTGCGACTATCCTCTCGGACGATCCATGTGAACACTCGATCACTTTTCACAGCAGCGAGGCCACAAACCTTAGCCGACCTCACGACGATGCGTTGGTTCTAACTTTGAACGTGTCAAACTGTGAAGTGGGTTGGATTTTGGTTGATAATGGGAGTTCGGCAGATGTTCTCTTTCTTTCAACATTGAAAGAAATGGAATTATCTGATTCGGACATCGAGCGTTCAACAACCGTTTTGACAGGCTTTAACGGAGAATCAACCGCAGCCGTTGGAAAAATTAAGCTTCCTGTTTTTGCAGGAGGAGAGAACAAGATGACCACTTTCTTGGTCTTGGACTGTCCATCCGCCTACAACATCATCCTCGGTAGGCAATGGATACATGCAATGAAGGCAGTTCCATCTACTTATCACCAGAGAATCAGGTTCCCGACGAAGAGAGGAGTCAAGGAGATCAAGGGGAACCAAGAAGTCGCGCGAACTTGCTATCTCCATTCTCTTAAGATGAAATAGACAGATCGCTTATAGCAACTAGAGAAGAAGGCAGAATCGAACGATCAAACACAGCTAGACGTGGAGCAACTAGATGAAATCCCGATTGATCCAGCTAACCCAGATCAATCCATCAACATTGGTTCGATGCTCGATCCATAATTCGTGAACACCTGTTAAGTTTTCTTCGTGACAATCAAGACTGCTTTGCATGGTCACACAATGATATGCCAGGCATCGACCTGGGAGTAACAACTCATCGACTCAATATCGATCGATATGTGGAAGGGGAAAACTGTCTTTCGGGCAAGCCTTGTTCAGATCGGTGAAGTCGATGCAGACTCTCCACTTCCCATTCTTTTTCTTTACAATAACAACGTTCGCCAACCAGTCCTCAATGGTTGATGCAACCGCCAGACATGAATTGCTCTCTTTATTAGACGCATTTTCAGGATACAACCAAATCCTCATGCATCCCAACGATCAAGAGAATACAGCTTTTATCACGGAGAGGGGAATTTATTGCTACAAAGTAATGCCTTTCGGGTTGAAGAACACCGGTGCAACCTATCAGAGACTTGTCAATGCAATGTTCGCTGATCAAATCGGTCGAACGATGGAGGTTTACATAGACGATGTGCTGGTCAAATCGTTGAAGGCTGCGGACCACATTGGTCACCTTTCGGAGTGCTTCTCGGTACTTAGACAACACAACATGCGTTTGAATCCTTCCAAATGCTCGTTTGGTGTGTCATCTGGGAAGTTCTTGGGCTATATCGTGACGCAGCGTGGTATTGAAGCAAACCCTGATCAGATACGAGCAATAATCAACATGCCTTCACCGAAGAACAAACGAGAGATCCAGAAGTTGACTGGAAGAATTACAGCTTTGAATACATTCATCTCTCGATCGAACGACAAATGCCAGCCCTTCTTTAAGTTGCTCAAGGGGAACAAAAAATTTGAGTGGAACCAACAATGTCAGCATGCCTTTAACGAGCTCAAAAAATACTTGTCATCCCCTCCAATTTTGTCCAAACCAGTAACCGAAGAAAGCCTTTCTCTTTACTTGGCTTTAACAGAAGATGCGGTGAGTGCTGTTCTTGTACGAGATTCGAACGGCGAACAACCCGTCTATTACGTCAGCAAGTCACTACTCGATGCAGAGAGGAGATACCCGGTGGTTGAGAAGTTAGCTTTGGCTCTCATTACTGCAGCAAGAAAGCTAAGGCCATACTTCCAATCACACTCGATAGTTGTATTGTCTACTTATCCTCTTCGTGCCATCCTTCATAGTCCAAATTTATCTGGACGCTTGACAAAGTGGACGGTCAAATTGAGTGAATTTGATATCGAGTATTGGGTGAGAACCAGCTTGAAATCGCAAGTACTTGCTGACTTTGTAACTGAACTCACACCAGATCCTTCCATAACGAACACTGAAGAAGAATGCTACTGGACGCTCATGTTGGACAGAGCATCAAACGTCAAAGGATCTGGAGTGGGTGTATTTTGCAAGTCTCTTGATGGTGAGATAATCAAGCAGTCATTTCGCCTGGGGTTTAGCGCTTCGAACAATGAAGCAGAGTACGAAGCCTTAATTGTTGGGCTACGTTTAGCGAAGGCACTGGGGGCTCGACGCCTGAAGATCTACAGTGACTCGCAGCTCGTGGTGAACCAAGTTCTCGGGGAATACACAGCCAATGATACAAGGATGGAAGCGTATTTGAACGTTGTTCGTTCGCTTGTACAGCTTTTTGAAGGATACTCGATAATACAACTGTCGAGGGATCTTAATACACAAGCGGACGCATTGGCTTCATTTGATTCGACTTCAGAGCCACACTTACGTCGAAGCATTCCAATCGGGTTTATTGAAGAGCCCAGCATCCAGGTCGAATCCACGATCATCGCAGGAGAAGTCCTCGCAGATTGGCGAACACCCATTTTTGCTTATCTGAAGGAAGGAGTTTTACCAAAAGACAAACTGGAAGCTCGAAAAGTCAAGACCAAAGCTGCAAGGTTTTCATTGATCAACGATGTTCTCTTTCGACGCTCGTTCAACGGCCCCTATGTTCGATGTCTCGATGATAATGAAACTACCTATGTTCTGAAGGAAGTTCATGAAGGCGAATGCGGAAACCACTTCGGGGGATGATCACTATGCAACAAAGTCAAGCGGCAAGGCTATTACTGGCCCACAATGCTTCAAGACAGCGAAGACTTTGTCAAACGGTGCGACAAATGCCAAAGACACTCCCCCATTTTCCATCAGCCATCAGAACGACTGTCGAGCATCGCATCTCCATATCCATTTATGAAGTATTCGATGGATATAGTGGGTCCACTACCCAGAGCGAGTGGTCAATGAAAATATTTGCTTGTACTCACTGATTATTTCACTAAGTGGGTTGAAGTAGAAGCATTTGCAGACATTAAGGATTCGGACGTCGAAAGCTTCATTTGGAAGAACATTATTTACAGATTTGGTGTGCCCCAGAAGATCGTCACGGATAATGGATCACAGTTCATTTCGGGCAACTTTAGAAAATTCTGCAACGGATGGAACATTGAGCTTAACTTTTCTTCCCCAAGGTATCCCTAAGGGAATAGACAAGCAGAAGCAACAAACAAAACGATCGTTCAGAATTTGAAAAAGAAGCTTGAAGCTCGAAAGGGGCGATGGGCAGATGAACTTCATGACGTACTCTAGGCGTACAGGACAACCCTGCGAAGAGCGAACAGAGAATCTCCATTCTCACGAACCTTTGGTGCTGAAGCTGTTATCCCAGCATAAATCGGTGTCCCTACACTCCGGCGTCAATTGGCTTTTGAAAACGAGAGTCAGAATCAAGAAATGCTCAACGACAGTCTGGATACTCTTGACGAACGACGAGACCAAGCCCTGATTCGAATGGCAAACTACCAGCAATCAGTGGCAAAGTACTACAACTCCAAAGTTCGATCGAGAACTTTCAACGAAGGAGATCTTGTGCTTCGAAAAATATTCCAGAACACTGCCGAGCCAAATGCAGGAAAGTTGGGAGCAAACTGGGAAGGTCCTTACAGGATTTTGAAGGTTATACGACCAGGCGTCTACCATTTGGAAACGAGCGATGGAGTGGAGGTTCTTCGCAGTTGGAACTCGCATCATTTGCGAAAGTACTATGTGTAATTTGTTTTTGCTATTTTTGATGTTTCTGAAAACTTGTAATTTTTCTTCAGAACATATTTTTGTAAAGGCTAGATCCATTACGTCGAACGTTCGATGCGATATCGAACCCGTAGGTCTACGCCTGACGACCGTCACGTTTGAACTACGTTCGACTTGATCCCTAAACACTGGGTACATAGGCAACTCGTATGCGTTCGTGCGAGTCCAGTCGAAATCATCAAACAATTTCATTATTATATTGAACTACGAATGGCTTGATCCCTAAACTCTGGGTATGTAGGCAGCTCATCACATTTGAATGAGTTCAGCTACTTTTCCTAATAAAAAACGTGTTCTTTGAACACTCGATAATATGCTTGACATTCGTCTAGTACGAATTACACTCAACGTTCGTTTATTACGAATTAAGTTCGATATTTGTACACTACTCTCGACAATCGAACATTATAGGTTACGCGATTCAAAATCGTGCAATGTTATCGAAAATAATATCATACAAAAAGATGTGATCAGAAATATAAAATTTTCAATTAATAAGTAGAATTGTCTTTACAATTCAGAAATAAATAAAATGTTCACAGAAATTTGACAAACAAAAACAAAAAATCTATTATCGCGTCTCGCGAACTTTAAAAGGATTGGTTTGTGCTGGGGGCTCGACGTTCGAAGGCTCGGCCTCTGTTGGCGCCAATGCAGGAACAGACGATAGACTCCTGACTTCTTCGGGATAATCCTCCTCGAACATCTCGATCTCTTCGTTGATTTGAGCTTCATCGAGGAGTCCCGCTTTATAGTCCTTCAGGATGTCATATCGAGCCTTAAAAGTGGCCTTTTCGAACGCATTCATAATTTGGGAGGTGAGCGCTGCATTTTCAGCCTCAAGAGATTTGACTTTTTCTTGGCTTTCTTCAAATCTCCGGACTAAGGCATCCATTGCAGATGTACCCTCCCTCGCTACGTCCATGGATTTCTGTAGCTCCAACATCAATCCTTCCGTACCCGTCTTGACATCTACGAACTTACGTTCGATGTCTTCTAACTTCGCCCTACGCGAGCGATCGTTCTCTTCCAGCTCTTTTATTTTGTTACTTTGGCTGACAACCTTGTCAGCCAATTGATAGAAGAGCCCCGTCGTCCGGACATTGATCTACAGTATAAAAATACAATCTTTTAAGAATGAGAAAAGTTTGCGAATTATAAATCATCGAGCGAAGTAAATGTTCATACCTTCATTGTTTCCCACATAATATCGTCCATATGATCCTGAAGTGAACCTTGAGTTAAAGTCTCCGCGTCCACCTCCGACAACAGCTGTCGCGCGACATCCACGCTAGCCTGCCTGTCGTTGAGAAGACTTAGACGTGGAGGCAGAACAACTTCAACTCTCGGACCTTCAACGTCCAGTTCTGGGGATGTAATCTTCGATTTTAATTTCCTCTTCGCCGGAATTTTTGTTTTAGCCTTCTCGACCACCTTCCACTTCTTGGCAGGCGGCGAACTAGGCTTCGACGGGGGTTCTGGAGAGGACTCGAGAACGGGGAAAGGCTCAGGTTCGTTAACCTAGCCTGCGTTCACAGCAGCAGCAGCGGCCGCAGCAGCTGCAGCGGCCCGTTCGGCTTCCTTCTTAGCCCTGCGTTTGGCCATTATATTTTTCGGGGTAGGAATCTTCATATCTAAAGAGTCCAAGGCAAATTCTGCGATCAAAGCCTCCTCGTCAGTAAGGGGGTCGACGAACAACGAAGTGCCAAAATGTCTCCTTAGCGCTCCCCTAATTATAAAGGGCCAATCTACCCAGGAAGGAACTCGTTTAGGAATACCTGAAGGAAATTCGACGAAGTCCTTCCACAGGCTCGATGCTCTTAACCTGTTTGGGACTTGAATATCATCCCACTCTCTATTCGGAAGAGCAAGTAGACGCTCGAGTTTCTCTTCAAACAAGAGAGCTTTGGGAGGTGGTTTCTGTAGTTCCTTGCCTGCAGAATACAAATAAATTACATCAGAAAACATTAAAGTTATAAAATCGAATTCTTCGTTCGACGCTCTTCGTTCGATACTTACGAAGAGTGCCCTATAAGGGATAAAAAGCGTTGGCCAGATCGCCCATCGACTTCTTATTTACATGCATGAAGAATATCTGTCGGCGTTCTTCATCTCGCCAACTACTTGCTTCTTCCTCCGCAGGTACATCGAGTACCGTCCATGATCTTTCGAATTTTCTTGTGGATAATATATCGCGAGCACATCGTCTACAGATAGCTCGATGTTCGCTTCTTCTGACAGCACAATCAATCCCAAGAAAACCCTCATCCCATTCGGCATCAACTGTGGGATGACAAGATTATAGTGATGCATGGTCTGAACAAGAAGAGGAGGAAGTGGAAGTCGAAGTCCACATTCGAAGTAGATGGTATACATACAAATCCATCCTTCGGAAACGGTATCCGCTCGCTCACCCTTGAATGGTAAACAAAGTTGGACCTCGTTCGGAAAACCATATCGACCCCTGATGTCTGACAAGTCACTCTCTGTTAAGACTGATCGAGGGTTCGACGTTCGTAAAAAAGACTCGGTGCTCAGCCTACGAGGTGGCCCCGTCAATCGAGCAATAGGGGGAATCGATAATATTTCTTCGCCCGATGTTGTCGCCTGTCGACTTCTCTCGGAAGCCTCGTTGCTCGTTCCAGCACCCATCTGGTTGTGCTGGAATTCATGTTCGAACCGCGAACGACGAATGGTTGACATCAGCTCTTCATTGTCTGAACTACTATCGTTCGAGTCGGTGCTCGTCCATTCGACATCCACATCATCGATAACCTCCTTTTGTTTATCCATGTCAGAAAAAACTAGTTTTTAGGCGAACGACAGAAGTATTGTAGATCTAAAAGTTTTTATTTTGTTAAAATCCTATCAAAGTTTTGGATGAACACGAAGAACACAGGACTAAAAATCTAGTGAAAACCCAGAAAAACTCAGAAAAAACCCTCAACCGAATTACTCGCCCAAAAGAAATGCAGAAAACTTACTAGAAAGACTCGAAAATAGTGTAGAAGCAGTTCTATCAAATCAAAAATTACTCGAAATGGAGAAGAAGAAGAAAAATCTTGCATGAGAATTCAAAGAGCTTGAGAAACTTGAGAAACTCGGATTCTGATCTTCTAAAGGCTCCGTGTAGAAATAAGAAGAAAAATGGGTATATGAAGGGTTATATAGTTTCGTAGTACATCCAACGGTCCCGACTGTTCAGGAAAGGCTTGATCAAACGGTGTATGTCTCGCAACTCTTTAAATTCCCACTTAAAAAATTCATACAACGCAACGGCGCGTATCTCGAAAATCTCAGATACGACAGCTCGAGTCTGTTACGTCGCAACGGTATGAATTTCAAAATATCATAATGATACCGTGTCAGGGTAACCACTCGACACGCGCCATGTGTATCCAATCAGTATTTTTCAATGGGCTCGAGACTCCCATCGATCGATTCGTCAGTCTAGTCAGATTTCCCTGATCTAATTTAACCACGACTGATGCGACCATCGCTAGGTATTATACACTCTATCGAGGATCCATCGCTCGATAGAGTGGGGGGCTATCTGTTGGGGTTAGACTTCGTCTTTCCAATAATAACGTTAGCTTTAACAGTTTATCTAACAAACGATGAACTCCCTATTCTAACGCCTTCGTATTTGGGCCGGACCCAACTTATTGTATAAGTCAATAACGAACGTACATCGCTCGCATAATTGGGCCAGACCCAATGACAACGCGATTCGTTCAAAGTTAAGCATCGAACATCGAACTAACAGATCAAAACTGATATTTCATCCATTGACTTTACCGGCCGCGAACGATAAATCATAAGGACAAAGCCTTATTTTTTTCCCGTCGTTCGTCGTTCATATCCAACAAAGCTTATATGGTTATACTCTCCATAACAGTCGAACTCAATGTCGACAATGATGTGTCATGCCATTATTATAACTGACCGTTCATAACTGGCTAAAGGAAGCACATTAATAACCGCTAAGCCCATGATCTGTGGAACATTACAATAACTGCTGAGTTCATATCATGACAGGTGTCCCCAGAGGACAACAAGTGAAAACCGCTTAACATCAGTTATTGGTCCTTCCTCTATAAAAAGAATAGGACCCCCTTCAGAAAGGGATCCGATCCCCCTTCTTTCCCTAAAGTCACATACTGTTACTCTGCCAAAGTGTTCACAGAAATCATTTTTGTGCTTGAAAGTATCCATACACAGTGAATACATTATATACTCATAGAGGACGTAGCCCAATTGGCGAACCTCTCTACATCTTGGTGTTGATGATTCTCTCTCTCTCTTTTACTTTTGTTTCCGATTATTTTCATATTATTTTGCTTTATGAGTTTCAATAACGATTTCCAGGGGCCCATTCAACTGTTTGTTTTATCATTGTTATTAACTTTCTGTTAAATTTTGACTGTAGAAAAACTAGCATCTATAATGATGAATCTAAACATTTCTCCAAAATCTTTCATGGTTACGTCTCCCACCCTTCCTCAAATTTACTCTCTCAAATAATCTAGGGTTTGAACTAGAAGGCCACCAACTTCTCTGGATTTTGCTTTGGCTTGAAAATTCGCTTCATTCTCTTGATTGATTGCGTTCCGTGAGTAAATTTTCTTTATATTGCTATTTTATTTTCTATCTTTCACAGCTTCTTTCTGTCTTTGAATTTGGCTTTTCAGAGTTTAGTCCCAAATTCGCGAAAATTGAAGGTGGGCAAATAGCCGCAGTTGTATATTTTGACTCTAATCAATCTGACCCTCTGTAATCCCCTTTATTTCTCTCTCTCATTAATTTCCTCCCTCATTTAAAAAAGAAAAAAAATAACGAATTGCATCTTTGATTCATGTTGAAAGTCTACGGTTTGTTTGTTCCTTTGTTGTTTTCGGAGCTAGTTTGTTTGTATATATGGGTATATATATATATAAAGAAAGAGAACAGTTAGTCCTGTGTATTCTATTGTGTGTTTTGCTTATGTGATTATGATATAGTTCATTTTAGGGTATGGTTTAAAGATTTTAATTGAAGTTTTTAATTTTTGGGAATTTTGATTCCTGATTATTCATTAATGGAATTGCAGTATTTTAATAAGGGTTTACTGGTTTAGCATGTTTAATAACGTTCATGCACCACCAATCATAAATACCCATTTTCCAGTTTTGAGGTATTTTTCTTCTCTGAGAATTTTATAGTCTCCTCTGTTTTAGTTTCTCTGCCCATCTCTGTTTCTTCCTCTGTGTTTGTTTGGGTGTTTTCAGAATGATTGTTTTTTTTTAGATGAAAACGAGAATACTTTGTGCACTCCTATAAAGTTGAGGTCAGTTTGGTTTAGATTTTTTATTCTCTCTCTCTCTCTCTCTCTAATTTCCAAGGAAAAATTAGTGATTCATATTGGACGTGAAGTAAGGCTATGTAGACCGGTGCAATTTCGTTGGATGTACCCATTCAAAAGGTAATTTTTCAGTAACCTTTTGTTTTCCTGAGCAAAAAAAAGGTAGGTTTTAGTACCTTGTTATATAGTTTTAACTACTCTTGAGCAAAAAAACTACTATTATAGGATGCAGATAAGCATTGGATTTAGTAAATTTTTTCTTTGAAGGTATATGAAGGTACTTAAAGGATATGTAAGGAATCGTGCAAAACTTGAAGGATGCATTGCAGAGGGCCATCTTGCAGATGAGTGCATCAGTTTTGTTAGTGAATTCATTGAAGGAGCACGGGAACTGGACAATAATCAAATGCGCAATGAAGAATTTTGCAATGACCTGATTCTTGAAGGTCGTCCAATTTCTAGTGGACAACCTATAAAGTTGAAGAATGAAATGATAGAAAGTGCACACCGTTACGTTCTATTCAATATGGCTATCGTAGAACCTTTTTTGGAGTAAGTTCTCACTGTGACTTTATTTTTTTTTTCAATTTTGGTTAATATTGTTATGCAATGACTCGGAATTATTAATGGTCAATAGGATGCATATGGAATATTTAAGACGGACAAATAAAAGTTTGCGGAAGAATCCAAGTTTACTTTGGAAGAGACATGCAGAGACATTTCCAACGTGGTTAAAACAAAAGGTTTTATAAAACTATCTTATGATATTATAAGGTTTTATGTACAAACATAAGTTATTATTGTTTTTTTTTTTTTTTTTTTTAAATTTTTACTTTTGCAGATTTGCATAGACTCAGTTGTTAATGGCTCAGAAACTTTGAGATTTCTTGCACATGGTCCTAAGACCCATGCAATGTCTTATAATGGATATATCATCAATGGTCAACGGTTCCACAAGAAGGAGGCTGAGAAGACAAGACAAAACAGTGGAGTTTCTATAGAAGCCACAACCATGTGCAGATCAAGTGCAAAGGATATTGCACAAGTGGCTGATGTAGTTGCATACTATGGGGTGTTGCAAGATATATATTTGTTGGATTATCATGCATTTCAGATTGCGGTGTTCAAATGTGATTGGGCTAGCGTTCCTAATGGTGTTAAAGTTGAAGATGGCTTTACGCTAGTTAACCTACATCAAGGTCAAAATCAATTTGTAAGGGACACTTTCATATTAGCATCACAAGCCAAACAAGTATTCTACTCGAGAGAGCATGATTCTTCCAATTGGTATGTAATGTTAAAGGCACCACCAAGAGGCTTTCATGTGTTGGAAAAATATGATGAACGTAAAGATGCAACTTCAATATCTCCAGATAATCTAAGACCCGAAGTTAACATGGATAGTACAGATTGAGTTTAATTTGTGAGAGAGGATTCTAAAGGCATTTTAGTTTAATTGCTGATTGGAGGAAGGTTACCAAAGGGATGATGGAGGTTTTGTAGAAATCTGTTCAGGTATGAAATTGATATATAATTTTTTCATTTTATCTTAATATTGTTAGATGGTGCTATGTTTTTTTTTTCTTTTTTTGTTTTTTGATTCTCTTAATTTTTTTCTTCTATTTGGTAGCTTAAAACCTTTAAACACTGCAATGTTTCAATGCAGACCAAATTTTATGTTCAGTAAAAGTTACATGAGTTTAGGAATTCTCTACTCTTGGTGGCACAAGTACATTATGCTATGGTGCTTGAGTTACATCATTTGGCATTTGTTACATAATAATTTCTCTGTTTTTGGTGACAGCTGCATTAATGTATGATACATGATTCTCCTATCATTTCCTTTTTTCATGTACTTATAGATACTTGATTTTGACCTTATTGGTGATTTTTCTATTCCTTGGCGTTTACTTTCTTGCTAATTGATATTGCCTTACAAATTGCCTGCTCATGGTAGAATGAACATTGATTTTTGGATTATTGATAGATCCTTTCATGTATGGCTAAAATTATGGATGTGGTGATTTTTCAACTTCAAGCCATCAACTTGATCTTGTCAATTCTCGTTAATGCTAGCCTTTGTTACAGTCTCAGGAATTTTGGCATCGCTTCAGATTGCCTATTCAACCTTGTGGTTTCGCTATAATACTTTAACCATGGGAATTGTCTTATTTCTTAGGACCTTTTCTTCCCGATCCAAAATTCATACGGGCTTTTCTTCATAAGTCAAGTCCGTTTGAACCTCCACTGGTTCTTGGCTAAGCACATGAGAAGGATCTGGCACGTACTTCTTTAGCATCGAAACATGGAACACATTGTGCATCGACGCTAATTCTGGCGGTAAGGCAAGTTTGTAGGCTACTTTCCCAATCCTTTCCAGGATTTCAAAACCCCTTTCATAGGAGCAATCTTGATGAACACTGCCTCTCCGACCTGGAATTCCAAAGGTCTTCTACGCTTATCAGCATAACTTTTCTGACAATTGAAAGCCACGTCGAGCCTTTGCTTAATCTTCTTAATATCCTCTGAAGTCTTTCGGATGAAATCCGTGGTTTGAAGCTGCTTCTGTCCGACTTTTTGCCAATGAATAGGGGATCGACATTTCCTTCCATACAATGCTTCGAATGGAGCCATACCAATCGAAGCGTGATAACTGTTGTTATACGAAAATTCGATCAATGGCAGCTTTTGATCCCAGTTTCCTTTGAAATCCAGAACACATGACCTCAGCATATCTTCCAGTGTCTGGATAGTTCGTTCCAACTGGCCATCAGTTTGGGGGTGAAATGCCGTGCTGAACTTTAACCTCGACCCCATAGCATTGTGCACACTTGTCCAAAATCGAAAAGTGAAACGTCCATCACGATCTGAAATAATCGATTTTGGCCCTCCGTGTAGTCTAACGATCTGGGATACGTAGACTTCAACCAATTTCTCCACTGAAAATGTGGCTTTGATCGCAATAAAGTGGGTCGATTTGGTTAGCCGATCAACAATAACCCAATTCGTGTCATTCCCACTTGCAGTTTTAGGTAGTCCCACGACAAAATCCATAGTAATTTGCTCCCATTTCCATTCAGAAAGCTCTATTTTCTGCAATTCTCCACCAGGATGTCGATGTTCGGCCTTAACTTTCTGACAAGTTAGGCACTTTGACACGTACGCCGCTATCTCATTTTTCATGTTTGGCCACCTGTAATTCTCTTAGAGGTCTTTGTACATCTTGGAAGCCCCTGGATGTACTGAATATGGTGTTTTATGTGCCTCTGACAATATCTGATCCTTGAGAAATTTAAAGTCGGGAACACAAACTCTTTCTTTGAAGTACATCACCCCATCCGCTGAGGTCTTAAACTCCTTGTTCTTTCTGTCAAAAAGTTGTGTCTTGAGCAAAAAGGGATCATTTCCTTGATGTAACTTGATGGTTTCTAGAAGATCTGACTGGAGGGTCAGAAAAGATAATTTTCCTGTCATCAGCTCCAAGTTGAACTCAGAAATCTCCCTTTGTAGCGGCTTAGGAAATCCTTCAATAGACATTAGCATGCCAATAGCTTTCCGGCTTAAGGCATCTGCTACCCTGTTTGCCTTCCCAGGGTGATAAAGGATTTCACAATCGTAATTCTTTACTAGCTCTAGCCATCTACGTTGTCTCATATTGAGCTCCTTCTGAATAAAAATAAACTTGAGGCTTTGATGATCAGTGTAAATCTCACACATATTCCCGTACAAATAATGTCTCTAGATCTTGAGTGCGAAAACTACTATGGCGAGCTCCAAATCGTGCATAGGGTAATTCCTTTCGTGATCCTTTAGTTGCGTGATGCATAGGCTACCACCTTTCCATGTTGCATTAGGACCGCTCAAAGTCCCGTTTTGGAAGCATCGCTGTAGATCACGAAATTTCCCATATCCACGTCAGGAATAACTAACACCGGGGTGCTAGTAAGCTTCCTTTTTAGTTCTTGGAAGTTTTCTTCACATTTCAATGTCCACTCAAAATTCTTCCCTTTTCGAGTAAGGGCAGTAAGAGGGGCTGCGATCTTGGAAAATCCTTCGATGAATCGTCGATAGTAACCAGCTAATCCAAGGAAACTCCTTATTTCCGTAACATTCTTGGGTCGGGGCCACATGCTAACCGCGTCTACTTTAGCAGGATCAACGAAAATTCCTTCTTTTGACACAACATACCCCAGAAAATGTATCTTTTCCAGCCAAAATTCACATTTAGTGAACTTGGCATACAGCTGATGTTGTCTTAGCGTCTCCATCACTATTCTCAAATGCTGCTCATGTTCCTTTATGGACCTTGAGTATATCAGAATATCATCGATAAAGACAATGACGAACTTATCTAGGTACTCTTTGAACACCCGGTTCATCAAGTCCATAAAAGCAGCTGGAGCATTAGTCAATCCAAATGGCATAACAAGGAACTCATAATGCCCATAACGCATCAGAAAAGTTGTCTTTGAAATATCAGCCTCCTTGATTCTGAGTTGATGGTATCCCGACCGCAAATCAACCTTCGAGAATATCACTGCTCCCCTAAGTTGATCAAAAAGATCATCTATTCTAGGGAGAGGATACTTGTTCTTGATCGTGATCTTGTTCAGCTCGCGATAATCGATGCACATGCGCAACGATCCATCCTTCTTCTTGACGAACAAAACAGGCGCTCCCCATGGAGAATGACTATGCCGGATGAATCCCTTGTCAAGCAGTATCTGTAATTGCACTTGAAGCTCTTTAAGCTCGGTAGGTGCCATACGGTAAGGCGCTTTCGATATCGGAGCAGCTCCAGGCAGCAATTCGATTTCAAATGAAATTTCACGTCCTGACGAAAGTCCTGGTAAGTCTTTTAGAAGGATATCCACATACTCCTTAATAATGGGGACATCTTCTGGCGTTAACTCCATTTCCCGATCTTTATCCACCATGTTAGCTAAGTATCCTTGACAGCTATTAGCTAACATCTTCCAAGCCATCATTGCCGTAATTAATCTGGTTGCTGAGTTCCGAGACTGCCCGTAGAAACTGAACTCTTCCTCATCGTAGAGGTTGAAAATCACACAACGTTTCCGGCAGTCGATCTTGGCGTTGTACTTGCCTAAGAAGTCCATTCCTAAGATCACATCGAAATCCTGAAGCTTGATCACGATGAGATCTACATATAATTCTCTGCCACAGATAACCACGGAAGTATTTTGTATCCAAAAATTGGACCATAAAATTTCTCCGGATGACAAAGAGGTTTTGAAAGGCTGTTCTAGGGTATCCACACCTATTCCTAACTTCTGGGCGAACTCCAAGGATATAAATGAATGAGTGACACCAGAATCAAATAAGGCAATGGCATCGTAAGTGGCGATAGAGATCTGACCTATCACCACATGAGAAGTCCCGGCATCTGCATCTCCCCTGGTGTAGGCATAGATTCTGGCTTGGGGTTCAGGAGCCTCTAACCTGCCTTGCGCGATCAAGGGTCCTTCAAGCCTAGCTTGAACTGCATACAATTGACTGTTCGTATTCCGGCTCGGATGTGGAAGGTTCTGGTTCTGGGGGTTCTGGGTGCAGTTTCTAGCATAATGCCCCTCCTTGCCACAAAGGTAGCAAGCATTCGTCCCCATTCTGCATATTCCTGGGTGCTTCCTTCCACATTTGACACATTGTGGGTAGTCAGTATTGTTACCCTCATTTCCACGATTATTCCTTTTCTGAGGGTAATTTCTCTGTTGCCCTTGGCCAGTGAAATTTCCTTTTCTCTTGTTCCTCCCGAACTGTTTGGAACTTTGGGCGGGGCTACTGGTCTGGCCTTTTTGGTTTGATTCAGAATTCTGACGAGGCTGCGTCTGCTTTACCACGGCCTTCTCCTCTTTTCTCGCTTTAAAAATCTGAGCCCTAGCTTCCTTGTCCTGGTTGATCCAGTATTCAGCTCTTATCGCCCTGCTGATACAATCAAATACCAAGGTAGGCGGGCTACTGCCAGCACTCACTTGTTTAGAGATGTCTGTGCGGAACATCTTCATCATCCTTCTAACTTTCTCCTTTTCGTTCTAAACCAGTTCTGGGCACAGACGGGCTAACTGCTCAAATTTCTTTACGGCCTCCATAAACGTCATCGACCCCTGTCGTAAACTGGTGAACTCATCTTGCTGAGCCGTCAGTATCTCCGCATTGTAATACATGGCACGGAAGTCGGTCACAAAATCCTGCCAACTCATGGCCATGACATCCTGACGCATCTGAACAGACATCCAGCAATGCCGTGCGTCTTTCTTGAGAGCAAAAGAAGCACAAAGAACCTTTTCTTGCTCCGTGAGTCTCATAAAGTCTAGAATAACTTGGATATCTATTAGCCAGTTATCGGCGGCTATCGGGTCCATTAGTCCCTCGAATTCAGGCGCTTTCATCCGCCTAAATCGCTCATATAATAAGTCTTCACGCACTGGCTGTAGATTTACCTGTCCTCCAATAGGTGCCATCGGAATTTCAGCATTCCGGGGAATCTCTGGTTGGACCTCTGGGACCTGAGGTACTGCTGGCGGTACCTGATGAACTGGAGGTGGAACCTCGTTCGCTTGGGGCCTTTGATTCATCTGAGCTATCTGCTCTCGTAATCTATTGGTTTCTTGCTGCTGTTCGAGCAGCTGCCTTTGTAAATTTGCCACGATGGTTGCGAAATCCGGCTCAGGCGGATTGACGGGCATTGTTCGGCGGGGACGTACCATCCTATTCACTCATCAGAAAAGATATTATCATACTATTAATATCATTTCTTTCATATACAATTCATCGTATCGTAACATTTAACATGGCATGCTTATCATGGCATCCATAATCATAACATGGCTTTTGCATCTCATAACATAACATTTTAACATACATATCATACTTTGAACTGTCTTTTTGTATATTGACAAAAAGTACATCATATTTACAACATCGCATGTACATATCTGTTTATCATACTGTATCTACAAGATCAAAAATATGATGGAAGTGTCTACCACTTTACCATCGTACATAAGTACAAGCCTATCGCCAAAAATAATAAGCTAGTACAAACAGTCTCAAAATAAATAAAAATATATATATATATAAATGGTCGATCTAGATCTAATTTATATACTCGATCGTGATCACAGTGTAACGACCCGCCTAGCATAGGCCGTTACCATACATACATACTTACATACTGAACTACTTATACTTACTTACATACTTACGAAAACAGCGGAAATTTTTTTTTTTATATATGGCATAAAATGTGCAACATATAAACGTGTCTTTATCAAAAATATTCGCTATAACATAAATTCATAAAGAACAAAACGCGTAGCGGCTAGATTTCCCACATTTCACAGTTTGCCCCGCCATGCCCTTCCATTTTGTATCAATTACTTCTGACGGTTACTTACCTACAACATAAACGTAAGACAGTGAGCTTTCGCTCAGCAAGTACAACCTCCTATACCGCGATAAAAACAAACATAATTTAACTTTACATATTCTAGCTTAACTTATCATGCATATCATATCATTTCTTATCATAACATAACATTCATGTCATAATGCATGGTCCATTTATGCTTATTTTATGCTCAATTCATGCTGAACTTACTTTCATTTCTTATTTACTTATGGGCCCCTTACTTGTGTGTATGTACCGGGCGCGCGACTATGGAGTGGTTGGGGCGGCCAAACCATTTCCAACTCAAACCATAGTCCAACCCGACCTTACTCGGGTCGGTATAACACAGGCGATTTGCTCGCCATCTTTCTTTTCATCTTATCGTGTCATACTTGATCTTATTATTCTTATAAGATTTCGTGAACATGCTTCGTGCTCTTATACTTACATGCTTCATGTAATCATAACATAACATTCATCATAAACATACCTTAACTTATCATACTACATAACCTAGCATACAACATATGATATATTGCATAGCATATCAATAACATAACATAACAACAATAACATCACTTAGCATTAACAATATAACATAGCAACAACAACAACATAACATAGCATCAACAACTGCATAACATACATTCCTAGCATACATCTAACATACTTAGGCAAGTATCACAACAAAGCCTATGCTGTAGGCGGTGGTTGTACTTACCTCTCTTGCTATGTCCTGCGTTATGCTGCTTCTTTTCTGAGTACAGCTGCAGGTTCCCTCCTGCTGGTTGAAGGACATAGGTGAGGTTTTAGTTAGTATTGCGGAATGTTGATAATCTAACCAACATGCTTACATAATCCTAATTGTATGTCCCCAATACTAGATGTCTTACTGGGTTACAAATAGTAACCCTATTATTAATAGCAACCAAATATGAATTAATTCTTTAAGAGGTTACGTTGGGTAACCTCATGTGCTAAACCCTATACATACTGTTAGGGTTAGGTTACCTTCCTAACCTTGGGCTTTATTATAATTATTGGGTTTCCTTAATTAACCCTATATCTTAGCCCAATTTATTAATCTTAGTATCCTTTAGGGTTATCTTGTCTAACCCTTAAGGTTAATTATAATTAGACTCTTGATCAATCAAAGTTAACCCTATATGGGTCAAACTTGAGCTCTAGGCCTTGGCCTAGTAACTTGGATATTATTTCCGGTTATTACCCGAAATCATTTTACTTACCCAGTTTGGTTTAAAAAATCCATTTTCCATTTCTTTGGAAACTTGGGTAAATTAACTTCAAAAATCTTTTACATAACTCATAAAAATTCATATCCTTGAAATAGGTTTTTGAAAAATCATTTAGGGCTGGAAACTGCCTTTGGAACAGTTTCCCTAGTCAAAACAGTGGTTTTGGGAAAAGATATATTTTTCGGAACTGTTTTTAGAAAATCCTGTACAGGAATTTCCTATTCCCTGCACAATCTTTATAAAACCGTGTCAGTTTAAAAATCCATTCTGATTTTGAAAAAGTTGTCTTCACGAAAGTACTAGCTCTCAAAAAATTCTAAAACTTTTGTGTTTTGAGAAAAATCCAGTTCTGCTTGTATTTGCGTCAGTTTTTGTTAAAAACTGGCTGATCCAGTAAACTGGGTTTGGGCAGACTAGCCGCGGATTTTTGTAAAAACGGAGACCATTGGAGCCTCATTTTGGGATTCTGCTCGCGTTTCCCTCTAGGAAAACTCGTTCTGAATAACTTTTATGTTTTACGTTTTACCCAGTTCGGCCTCTAAAGGCCTGAAATTTCACTTTTCCCGAAACTGACCAGTTGGCACCCGAACTGGCAGTTTTCGGTTTTAAGTTCGTTTTACGTCCTATTTCGTGTAATCTAACTCAACCGATCACGCGGGAGCCTAGATAGCATATATGCAGCGTTTTCTAACGTCCCATATGAACCAACATGCAACCCAAACGTGCCCATGCAAACCAGAACCCGCATTAACCTAGCCTAGGTTTGCATGGTTCTAACTTTGCATTACAATCAAACCATTCATCATCCATTCACCCTTAAACTTAGCAGTCCAACATGCACTGCCTAGGGCAGATTGTGGACCAAAAATCAGGGGCATACAACCATTCACATCTAGCATGCAACCTATCAATCAACAAGCATAAACATAACCAAATTAAAGCTATTAAACCAACCCACCCTTAACCCTAAATCATGCACCACACCTAACCAATCTAGGGCAAAGAAAACTTGAGCTTATGCTCTTACAAATTTCAACTTGAAATACAAATAAATTTCAAATTGAAAGCTTAATTGAAAAGGTTTGAGCTAAAGAAATTACCTTGGCTCAAGGCTAGGGTTTGGGTCCAAAAACTTCCACACCACACACGGTTTTCACCACACCAAGTTGCCAAAAAATTTGGTTTGGCCTCAAGATTTGTCCTTCACCTAAGGCTCGGCCACACCACCCTTGAAACACTAAAATTGCAGTTTTTTAACTGCTTTCCCTTGCTCAAAACCGTGGCTGCCCTAGACCAAAAAAAATGGTCTCAAAACTTGTTTTCGGTTGATTGAATCAAACCCGAATTGACCCTAACTTTTCCCCTTAAATTTTCAGTTTCTCTCTTAGTTTTTCCTGCACTTAAACACTTGGCAGCAAGCCTAGAAAGGCTGGGAAAATTTCTCAAACTCTCCCCTTAGCTTTCCCTTGCAAACCGAACACTAACCTAAGCTTGGTTTAGGAAAATTTTCATTTTTTTTTCTTGGCTCCCTCTCACTTTCTTTCTCGGTTTTGGATAGGCAGAAAAATGGCAAGAGTTTGGCTAGATGTTGTGAAAAATGAATAAGGACCACCCCTATTTATAGGCAAAAGGAGAACTTTTTAAAATTCAATTTTGACCCCTAAATTTTTGAAAAATTTGCCAATTGGCATGCAAGGTGGCCGGCCATTCCCCTGTGGAAGAAGCAAAAATTTTTCTAGAACAAGACACTTGTCATTCAAGGCTTGGTTCATGGAATTATGATGTCATAATTCCAAATAAGGATGATGTCATAATTTAAAAGGTATATGATGTCATCCTAAGGCCTTGTTTGGCTAATTTTTTGAAAAGCAAACCCATTTTAAGCTAACACAGATAAATCTAATACTGTGTTTACTAATATACAGTATAATTTAGTACTGTTTTACTTGACTGCAATCCAAAATTTATCTACGTAAAAATGGACTGTATAAAATTTTTCTTATACTTCCGAGCCCTTTTGGTCTTTAATTCCTACTAGGTGTGCTTGATTTTCTAAGGTGGTTTTCAAAGCCTATTCATGCTATCTCAACCGTAAAGACGGTTTTTACAGTATTCTTTATTACACAATACTGCAAAGTCACTCCTTTGACCGTTCTTGGTCAAACTTTGACTTTCTTGGTCAAAGTTGACTTTTCGGTCAAATTTTGACTTTCGTAAAATCATGTACTTTTTCGTCCCTTTTTGTCTTAAAAGGTCCGTTGCTAATCTACATAGTTCATTTTGAGTTTTATTGATCCTGAAAACTCATAAAATGTAAAAAAAACTCTTAATCGAGCTTCTCTTTTAATAATACCTTGATGGTATACATTTAATTTCTTTAAAAAGAAATAGTAACATTGAAAATCTAGGTATTACACACAGAAGCGTCGGAGTCGGAGTCTGCGTCCCAATCTCCGTCGTCGTACAAAATCTCCTCTGGATTGTCGTTAAACACGTCGCCCTCGTCTAACCATCCTCCATACCCAGGCTCATGATCTGGCTCCTCTCCATCATCCTCGTCATCGCTGGAGATATCAATGATCGGAGGATCCTCGGGCTGATCCTCTAGAGAATCCATATCGTCGGCCACATCCTGGTCGTCGGCCTCGACCTCGAACTCGGCCTCATGAGCAGGTACCTCCTGCACCGGGGCGGCGGGAATCGGGTCCTCTGGAAAAACTGGACCCGGCTCATAAACTGGCTATGGCATCCCGGTGTCGTCCACCGGTACCTCCGGCTCAACCACGTAGGCATTAGCCTGCATAGCGTGGGCGATAATCTCAACATCCAAAATATACTCGGTCATGTGGCCCACTGTCATGTCCGGCGTAGGCATAGGAGTGTGCTGTCGAATCTGAGGGGGTAATCCGTTACAGAGTATCACTAAGGCCTGCATCCCCGGGCTGGGTATGTCCTGTGGAATGTGGGGCAATATCGCCTCCTGAAATTGTCGGCAATAGTGGCCCATGGACTCCTGAGGGTACGCATGCCAATCCGCGACAAAACCATAGTATCGCTCGTGGTACATGTCCCGATAAATCTCGGGATCACGATATGGCGCATCTGCTCCCTCATCCAACACCGGTCCGTAACGCGCAATCACTAACATACAGAAATGTGCCCATGTGCGGCTCGGCATCTCTCGCTCGCCTAAGGTCATCCACCACAAACGAGCGTCGGCTGCAAAACACCGATTGGCTAAGGAAACCTGTAGTCGGGCCTCGATATGACAAATATGGAAGATCAGCTCCATATCGTACAACCATGCCGCTATAGATACCGTCCGTCTCGTACCATCGAATATCAATGGGTGTGACTCATAAAATGATGTCACCGCATCTCGATCCTCGTCTACGTGAGCGGGGTCCATATCGTCGTATCTATTATATCATAATCGCATAATAAATATTAATACATGAAAATAAATTTAACTTACAATGATGGTGGCGATGGCGGGCTGACTGTGAAATTGGACTGCAGGAAACCGCTCTGATACCAACTCTGTAACGACCCGCATAGCACAGGCCGTTACCATACATACATGCATTCATACCATAACGTCTCTTACTTATTAAGCATAAACAGCGGAAATTTTTTTTTATACGGTGCGACACACACACGAAGGCATACGTATGATATAACGGATATCAAATAATGCCGTTAGGGCGTAATTAATAAACATAAATTAAACACATAAAAATCATAGCAAAACGCGTAGCGGCATAATTCCCACATTTCACAGCTTGCCCCGCCCCGCTCCACCATCTTGCATCAGCAGTTGCTAGCAGGTTGCTTACCTACAGCATAGACGTAAGACAATGAGTTTTCGCTCAGCAAGTACAACTACTATCTACCGCGACAATCATAACATAGCCTATTTACTTAATCATCATAACATACCATATCATAACTTAATTATAGTATAACATACACTTCTTAGCATAACATAACATACTTATGCATGAACCGTTTATGCTTCATTATGTTTTCTTATGCTTTCATAACTTATCTTGCTTATCTTACTTATGGGCCTCATAACATAAGTGTCCGTACCGAACGCGCAACTATGGAGTGGTTGGGGCGGCCAGTCCATTTCCAACTCAAACCATAGTCCAACCCGACCTAACGCGGGTCGGTACGACACAGGCAAGCTTGCTTGCCATTATAACTTTCATCATCTCATGTCTTGTTCTTATTCTTATTAATTGGTGAACATACTTCGTGATGTATCACACAATTAACTCATGATCTTATCTTAACCATTCCATAATCTTATCATAACTTATGTCCTTTCATAGCATGTTTCTAGCATATTGCATAACTTATAGCATAGCATATAATATTTCATAACACATAGCTCATGGCATACTATAGCATATAACATAGCATTCTTCCTAACTTTTCATAGCATTTCTCACAATATTCATAATACATAGCATTTTTCATGACATTTCATCACACATAGCATTTTTCATGACATTTCTCAAACATACTTAAGCAAGTATACACAACAAAGCCTATGCTGTAGGCGGAGTTGTACTTACCTTATTTGCGTTCGCTGTGTCCGATGTCGAGCTGAATCCTACTAGGACACTGTTGCGTTCTACCTTCTGTTTTCATATAAAAGTAAGGGTTAGAAATGTTGGTAATATAACCAACACTCTTATATAACTTTAGTTATATATATCCCTTACTTAATTTCACGTTATCCTACTTGGTTAGAATGAGTAACCCTATGGTTTAAATCTACCCTAATCGGATTATTTTAACTTAGGTTTCAAAATCCCATTTTTTAGAAAAACTTTATATTTTATGTGTAAAAATCCTTCGTTCAATTTAACAAAATTTGAAATCATCAAGTAAAATTGATAAAAATTATTGGTTATTAGAAACTGCCTTTGGAACAGCTTCCCATAGTCAATTTATCAGTGTATGTGCAGAATTACCTTTTTTCTGCATTGTTTCCAGAAGTCCTGTACAGGAATTCCCTATTTCCTGTACAGTTTTTGAAATCCAATTCCATTTAAAAATCAAAGCCGATTCTGAAAAAGTTTTCTTTATAAAAGTTTAGCTATCGTAAAACCCTACAACTTTCATGTTTTGAGGAAAACCCAGTTCGACCTTTAACATGTTCAAATCCCCTGTTGAACTAATCCTGGCCGTGCATGGGTCCTGGGCACGGTCAGGCTCGGGTTTCAGTGAAAACCGAGGCCATTAAATCCTCATTTTTCAAAACTGTCCATGTTGTCCCTTAGAAAACATCCTACTCTACAACTTTCACGTTTTAAGTTTTTCCCAATTCGGCCTCTAAGGGCCCCAAAATATACTTTTCCGGAAACTGGCCATTTTCTATCCGAATTGGCAGTTTTTGGTTTTAAATTCGTTATACGTCCTAATACGTGCATCCTACCTCAACCGACCACATCGGGAGCCTAAAACAGTCATGCAACGTTTTTCTAACGTTCAATTTTCATCATACAATCAACATTAGCCACATACTTTAATCATAGAAACCCTAGCAACAAAACAAACACCTAACATGCAACATATTTAAACCACCAACCACAAATTCTAACTAATCAAGCACAAATCCTAAATTTCCTAACTAGGGTAGAAATTGAAAGTGAGCTTATGCTCATACAAACCATGCTCAAAATATATTTAAATTTCTCAAGGGAAATTTAAATTGAGAGCTTAGAGGTTTAAGGATTTATACCTCAATTTAGAGCAAAGTTTTGCTTGGCTTTTCCTTCCCCCTTGCCTTCACTAATGACCGGCCTCCCTTGGCTAATGGAGTCCAAAATTTTCCAGCCACTCTTTCACAAAAATCTGGTCACCTTAAGCTTCACAACCCGGCCACACTTGAATTTTTCTCTTCCTCCTTTCTTCCTCCCCACAACCGGCCACTTGGCCTCCAATGGGTACAAAATTTTTTTCCAACTCTTTCCTTGCTTCACTCAAGAAATCCGACCACTCCCTTGAGCTTTTTCCCTCTTGGATTTTGGTTTTCTTCCTTCTCTCTTTGTGACGACCCGCCTTGCACAGGCCGTCACTTGACTTAACTTGCTTGAACTTAAACTTGTTTTATCCCATTTTTAATCCTAAAAATAGTGGGGATTTTTTTTTTTTTTTTTTTTTTTTTTTTTTTTTTTATAAATAGCGGAAGCATTATACTTAGAAAATATTTACATACACTCATATGTAAATAAAATAACTGTCTGTTTTCTCAAAATAGACATATTAATAAAATCCTTCTGAGTTGCGAACCCCAACCCGTTCATCATTTCACAGCCACCGGCTTCACCCTCCACCATGCAGTTAATTCAAAACAGGCTGTTTACCTACAGCAAAAACTTCAAACAATGAGCGAAAGCTCAGCAAGTACAACTCCTATACCGTGAACCAATTACATGAAACATACATAACCTTTTACATGGCATCTTAAACATGAAAGCATAAACATGGCATCATATCATCGATTTCTTCATCTTAAACATGACATTCTATCGTGAAATGCATGAACCGTTTATGTCCAGTTATGCTTGCTTTCTTGTATCACACTTTATCTTGTTGATTTTACTTGTGGGCCCGTTAACTTGATGTGCACGTACCCGGCGCGCAGCTTGAGGAGATTACCTAAGCTTTCAACCCGATCGTCATCAGGGGGCACGACACTGGCTCTTGTGGCCTTTTCTCAAACGTTCCGTTTGTATGTCTTTCTTGACATCTTTTCACTTGATAGATTAGTGAGCATACTTATATGATGTCTCCTAATCTCATGTTCTATCAATGCATGGACAGGCGTACTTAAGCATAATAACAATACTTGAAACACACTTTTAAAGCATGGCATTAGTATTTGAAACATTCATCATACAGTAAGCATATTGCAACCATCGAGCAAATCATCAAATAACACTTAAACAGTGTACAGCAAACATGTTAGGTAAACATACAACTCTAGCCTATGCTGTAGGCGGCGTTGTACTTACCTTGTCTTCATTGTTCGAGTGATCGAATTTCCTTTCCAGAGCACGCTCGCAGGTCACCTCCTGCCCATGGACGTTTACACGTGAGGTCTTTATTCTAGGATCATTTAATGTCGGATTAAACCAACATATATATATTTTTCAGTTATATGTCCCTCTACTAACACATGTGAAGGGGTCACACGACGTAACCCACAACGGAATTATTAATTAAGGGTTCATGTAAAGAATCATAATCTTAACTTAAACCTCAATCCGCAAGGTTAACTCTGGGCTTGGGCAAGGCCCTAGTAACTCGGAATAAATTTCCGGCTACTAACGCAGTATCTTATTCATTTTAATCATGAAAACCTTGAACTTGTTTAAATATATCATTTTCTTGTTTATTTAAGTAAGTTTGGTGAATAGTACCCAAACTTGTCTTGAAATTTACAAAACACTTGAAAGTATTTCTATAAAACATTTGGGGATCGAAAACCGCCTTTGGAACGGTTTTCGGGTTTGAAAATGATGTTTGAAAGTTAGAAAAACGTTTTTCCTAGTCATTGGTCTAGAAAATCCCGTGCATGAGATTTTGCTCACTGCACGGCTTTTGTTTGAAAATTCATAACTTAAAATTTAAAACGAATTTGGAAACGATTTCTTCACAAAAGTTGTAGCTAACAAAAAGATCTAAAACTTTCATGTTTTGAACATTTTCTGATTCTGGCTCAATTGATACCAGTTTTTGTTTGAACACATGTGAATCGTTGGAACTTGGTCACCCTGACCAGTTCTCGGTTTTTCTTAAAAAAAAAGGCCATTGGAGCTTAATTTTTGAAATCTGTCCACGTTTTCCCCTAGGAAACACCCTAACGAACAACTTTCGTGTTTTAAGTTTTTATCCATTCGGCCTCTAAGGACCTGTAAATCCCACTTTTCCGAGTTGCCGGGTGTTGGACCCGAGAGCAGTTTTGGTGTTAGTCCAAATTTTACGTCCCTATGCGTCGTTCTAGCTCGACCGCCCAATGCGGGACCTACTAACACATGCACGTCCTCTAACGTCCCTCATACACATAAAATTTTAAATCCCGTGTTTTCGGATTCGACTCAAGGCCGAGACCCCTTGGTCCACGGTTTTGAGAGAGAAACATACAAAACATACATACAACATAACTCAACCATATCATCATACAAACCCTAGAACATGCATCTAGAATTTTGATAAACATATTAGGGACATAAAACCCTTAAATAGAAACCCTAGCATGCATCTCTAGCACACAAAAATCATAGAGCATATCACCAACCAAACATACAAAATAATCACCTCAAAAACCTAAATCAAGCATAAAAATATAACCTAAGCTATTTAGGGCTAAAACCGAAAATTATGAGCTTAAGCTCTTACAACTTTTTGTGCTTGAAATACATGGTAAAACCCTTGAGAAAATGAACCAAAAATTTGAACCAAGAACTAGGGTAAAGTTCGGATTTTTACCTCAAAAATCCGGGGTGTCACTAGCTTGATCCTAGTCGAAATCTAGCCTCCAAAGTGCACGGTTTGGACCTCAAAAATGGTCACAAAAATTTGTTAACTTCCTCCCCTAACCAACCTTGGCAAAAGAGAAGAAAATACCCAAAAATCTTACCTTAAAATCCATGGATCTCCTTAAGTATCAACTCACCAAAATGGTTGGTTTTTCTTGGCTCTAGATCACACCCTCACTCAACCCTTGATTCTAGCCAAACCCGAAAATTTTTTTCTTGGATATTCTCAGCTCCCAAACACTCGGCAAGATGGGAAAGAGAGGGGAAAATTTTTTGAACAAATCTCTCCTTTGAACTCACAAGAAAACCAAAGGCTTTAGGGGGTTTTCTCACCAAAATTTTTGGCTAACTCCCTTGATCTCTCTCTCTCTCTCGGATTTTTGGAGGAGATTTTCTGAAGGTTATGGCTGAGAAAGAGGGTTAAGGCTGCTGTCTTTTTGGGGTTTGAAATCCCTAGGAATAGTGCCTCTAGCTAGAGGAAATCCTAGCTTTCTTTTCCAAGGCAAATTTGCTTCCAATCTTGGTATTTGGTCCTCCAATTTTTGCAAGCTATTGCCCAAAGGGGCTTGGAGTGGCCGGCCATGAGGGGGAGAGGAATGGGGAGTGGTTGACAACTCATAGATGAGGTGTCACATGCTCATTGGTCCAAGTGTGTGAAGGGTTAAGTCCTAACTTAGCTTAATTGTGATGTAATTAAGCTTAAAGGCTTGTTTGGTTCAATCTTTTTGAAAAATTGTGTAATTTCAACACATTGCAATAAATTTTAATACTGGGGTGCTTTAATACCCAGTATCAAAAATTACATTGCATTTAAAATTTCGATCTGTGAAAAACTCGATCGGAAAAATTTTTCTCTTATTTTTCCGAATCCTTTCGCCCTGAACCCTAGCTTAGTATGCTTGATTTTTCTAAGGTGATTTTAATTCTATTCAAACTCATCTTGATCAAGAAATGAGTTTTTAGCAGTAATTTCACTTGTACTGCGATCATAAAATTCTTGTTTGACGTTTTCGACCGTTTTGATCTAACCGACTTATTGGTCAACGTCGACTTGTCTTGAAATGTGCAAATACGACCTCCTTTTACTCACAAAGGTCTTTTGCGAGTTCATGCAATTTGTTTTTGAGTCTTAATAAATCTTAAGAACTCGTGACACAAAATTAAGTTCTAAAACGAACTTCCTCATGAAATACCGATTACGGTAAATATTTACACGAAATTTCTAAAAAAAAATGAACCGAAGAAATTTGGGTGTTACAATCTACCCCCCTTAAAAATTTTCGTCCTCGAAAATCAGAAAAATTCGGGGTAGTTTCTTCTCATGTCACTCTCGACTTCCCATGTCGCTTCTTCAACCGCATGATTCTTCCACAAAACCTTGACCATAGGAATCGTTCGGTTCCTCAGGACCTTATCTTCCCTATCGAGGATTCTGACAGGCTTCTCCTCGTATGTCATATCGGTCTGAACCTCTACCGGCTCCTGATGAAGTATGTGGGAAGGGTCCGAGATATACTTCTTGAGCATCGAAACGTGGAAAACGTCGTGCATTGATGCTAGCTCTGGCGGTAAAGCGAGTCTGTATGCGACCTTTCCAACCCTTTCCAGGATCTCGAACGGTCCTGTGTAGCGCGGGCTCAACTTTCCCTTCTTACCGAACCTCATTACTCCCTTCATTGGAGAAATCTTTATGAAGACTGCGTCCCCAACTTGAAATTCCAAAGGTCTGCGACGCTTATCAGCGTAACTCTTCTGACGACTGAAAGCCATGTCGAGCCTTTGTTTGATTTTCTGGATATCCTCGGAGGTCTTTTTGATGAAGTCTGTCTTCTGTAGCTGCTTCTGGCCGACTTCTTGCCAATTAATTGGCGATCTGCACTTTCTCCCATACAACGCTTCGAATGGTGCCATGTCAATCGAAGAGTGATAGCTGTTGTTGTACGAGAATTCGATTAACGGAAGCTTCTGATCCCAATTTCCTTTGAAGTCCAAGACATACGATCGCAGCATATCTTCAAGCGTCTGGATAGTTCTCTCCGATTGACCATCGGTTTGGGGGTGAAATGCAGTACTGAACTTCAATCTCGACCCCATTGCCATATGAACGCTGGTCCAGAAACGCGAAGTAAAACGCCCATCGCGGTCGGATATGATCGATCTTGGCACTCCGTGCAGCTTGACGACTTGATTTACGTAGAGTTCGGCCAATTTTTCTACTGAAAAGGTGGCTTTGATGGCGATAAAATGGGCTGATTTGGTCAATCTGTCGACAATGACCCAAATCGTATCATTCCCACTTGTCGTCCTTGGCAATCCTACTACGAAATCCATCGTAATTTGCTCCCATTTCCATTCTGGGAGTTCAATTTTCTGTAGTTCGCCTCCGGGATGTCGATGCTCTGCCTTAACTTTCTGACAAGTTAAGCAAGTCGATACGAATTCTGCCACGTCATTCTTCATGTTGGGCCACCAGTACGTCTCCTTGAGGTCCTTGTACATCTTGGTAGCTCCTGGATGTACAGAATATGGCGTCTGGTGTGCCTCTTTTAGGATTTGTTCCTTTAAATCCTTCACTTTTGGAACCCAAATCCGTCTCTTGAAGTGGATTATTCCATCTGCAGAAGTCGTAAAATCCTTGCCATCCTGATCAGCAAGTCGCGCCTTCCTCAACGAAGAATCTTCTCCCTGATGCGTCTTGATTCTGTCCAGCAAATCGGAGTGAAGAGTCAGTGAATCCAATCTCCCGGTGATTATTTCCAGTTGATAATTACTGATCTCTTTCTGCAACGCCTTGGGAAGTGCTTCAATGGACATCAGTGTGCCTACTGATCTCCTACTCAGCGCATCGGCTACCCTGTTGGCCTTTCCAGGGTGGTAAAGGATTTCGCAGTCGTAATCCTTTACTAACTCCAGCCATCTTCTTTGCCTCATATTCAGCTCCTTCTGAGTAAAATATACTTGAGGCTCTGGTGATCTGTGTAGATCTCGCACTTGTTTCCATACAGATAATGTCTCCATATCTTAAGTGCGAAGACCACCGCTGCTAGCTCCAAATCGTGCGTAGGATAATTCTGTTCATGATTCTTCAGCTGTCTTGATGCATAAGCTACTACATTTCCGTCCTGCATTAGAACTGCTCCTAACCCAGTCTTAGAAGCGTCGCTGTAGATTACGAAATTTCCCGCATCAACATTAGGAATGATGAGCACCGGGGCACTTGTCAGCTTTTTCTTCAGCTTCTGGAAGTTTTCCTCGCACTTTGGAGTCCATTCGTACTTTTTGTCCTTCCTGGTGAGGGCCGTGAGGGGTGCTGCTATCCTGGAGAATCCCTCTACGAAGCGTCGATAGTATCCAGCGAGCCCTAGGAAGCTTCTTATCTCGGTAACGTTCCTGGGGTCGGCCATGAGCTAACCGCTTCAATCTTCGCTGGATCTACGGAAACTCCCTCTTTTGATACTACATGCCCCAAAAAGTGAACCTTCTCCAGCCAAAATTCACACTTCGTGAATTTGGCGTATAGCTGATGTCGCCTCAACATTTCCATTACCAGCCTGAGGTGCTGTTCGTGCTCCTCTTTGGATCTCGAGTAGATCAAAATGTCGTCGATGAAAACGATGACAAATTTGTCCAAGTATTCCTTGAAAATTCGGTTCATGAGATCCATGAATGCAGCTGGGGCGTTCGTCAATCCGAATGGCATTACTAAAAACTCGTAATTCCCATAGCGCGTCCTGAAAGCCGTTTTGAACACATCCGACTCCTTGATTTGAAGTTGGTGATAACCTGATCGCAAGTCCACTTTGGAGAACACTTCTGCTCCTCTAAGCTGGTCGAACAAATCGTCGATCCTGGGCAGTGGGTACTTGTTCTTGATCGTCAGTTTGTTCAATTCTCTGTAGTCGATGCACATGCGCAACGATCCGTCCTTCTTTTTCACGAACAGGACAGGTGCTCCCCATGGAGAGTGGCTTGGTCGGATGAATCCTCTGTCGAGTAACTCCTGCAACTGTACTTGGAGTTCTCTTAGCTCGGCCGGTGCCATTCTGTACGGCGCCTTTGACACTGGTGCAGCTCCGGGTAGCAACTCGATCTCGAAGGAAATCTCACGCTCCGGTGGAAGTCCGGGTAGATCCTGTGGAAAGATGTCCAGATATTCCCTAATAATAGGAACTCCTTCTGGTGTCAATTCTTCTTCTTGCTCCTTGTCCACCAAATTAGCCAAATATCCTTGGCATTCATTGGCTAACATTTTCCAGGCTTTCATTGTGGAGATGAGCTTTGTGGTGGAACGTCGGGACTGTCCTTGAAAACTGAAATCCTCATCGTCGCAGGGGCTGAACGTGACGTTACGCTTTCGGCAGTCGATCTTTGCGCTGTGACGGCCTAAGAAGTCCATCCCCAAGATCACATCGAAATCGTGTAGCTTGATTGCGATGAGATCTGCGAGTAATTCTCTGCCATTGATCCTAATAGGAACATTTTGGATCCAAAAGTTGGACCTCAAAACTTCTCCCGATGGCAAAGATGCTGAAAAGGTCTGCTCTACTCTACTCCCGACTCTGCCTAACTTCTGAGCGAACTCCATCGATATGAACGAGTGGGTAGCGCCAGAATCAAATAGGGCAATTACATCATAGGTGTCGATAGAAAGCTGACCTGTCACCACGTTGGAGGTGCCCGCTTCTGCATCTCCCCTTGTATAAGCATAGATCCTGGCCTGTGGCTCGGGTGCCTCCAATCTACCCTGGGCAATCGATGGACCTTCGAGTGTAGCCTGGACTGCATGTAATTGCTGGTGTTGGGGGTTTCGGTTCGGATAGGGCTGGAACTGCTGCTGTGTATTCTGAGGACAGCTTCTCGCGTAGTGCCCTTCCTTGCCGCAGACATAGCAAGTGTTGGTCCCCTGACGACAGACACCCGGATGCTTCTTACCACACTTGTTGCACTGGGGGTAATTATTCTTGTTCCTCTCGTTGCCTTGGTTGTTTCTTTTCTGGGGGAAATTTCTCTGCTGTCCCTGGTTGTTGAAATTCCCCTTCCGCTTGTTCTTTCCGGGTTGTCGGGGACCTTGTGCATTGGGGTTGCTGGCCTGGGCTTGTGGCTTAGCCTCCGTGGATTGACGGGATTGGTTCGTCTTGGCTAGAGCTTTCTCTTCTTTCTTGGACTGGTAAAATTGGGCTCTGGTCTCCTTATCCATGTTGATCCAATACTCGGCTTTCAGGGCTCTCTCAATACAGTCCGACACTGCTACAGGGGGACTGTTTCCGGCGCTCACTTGGCGGGCAATATCCGTGCGGAACATCTTCATCATCAACCGCACTTTCTCAGTTTCACTGGTAATTAAGTTCGGGCACAACCGGGCCAATTGCTCGAACTTCTTGACAGCTTCCATCACTGTCATGGAGCCTTGAGTGAAGCTGGTGAGTTCGTCCTGCTGGGCAGCCAGGACTTCTTTGTTGTAGTACATAGCTCTGAACTCGTCAACGAAGTCTTGCCAGGACATAGTCAGCACATTTCTTCTCATCTGCACTGTTATCCACCAGTGCCTCGCGTCCTTTTTCAGCGCAAAGGATGCACAGAGTACTTTCTCTTGCTCGGTCAGGCGCATAAAGTTCAGAATGACTTGCATGTCGATCAGCCAGTTGTCGGCTGCAATCAGATCAATTGGCCCCTCGAACTCGGGCGCCTTCATCCTTCTGAACCTTTCATACAGAAGGTCCTCTCTCACCGGCTGTGGCTGCATCTGTACTTCAGCCGGGGCTACTGGAACCTCAGCGTTCCGCGGAATTTCCTGCCTGACCTCTGGTTGGGCTACCGGAGGAATATTCGGCACTTGGGGTGCTACGGGAGGAATAGGTTGCACTGGCGGCACTGTCGGAGGGACTGGCTGTGCCGGTGGTGGAACCTCTTGGACTCTGGGTCCCTGATTCTGCTGAGCTAACTGCTCCCGAATAAGAGTCATATCTTGTTGCTGCTCTTGCAGCTGGCGTTGTATATTTGCAAGTATGGCGGTCAAATCCTGTGCTAGAGGATTTACCGGCATTGTTCTCCTCGGACGTACCATCTTGTAATCTCTATAGCAAGAAAAGATATTAATCACATCTCTTCTTTCATATAATTATTATCATTACATCATAAAACATCACAACATGCATGTAACATCATAATATACTTGTATCTTGCCATAACTCAAAGGCAGATATTTAATGACATATTTACTTGTAAAAAGAAACTCGTAAGGAGAAATGAAAATATCATTTGATTTCATTTAACCCGTGTCTGCACGGTCTCTTTGTACATAATCAAAATACAAGGCTTTTCAAAATACATGATTCCCTCGGCATTTTTCAAAAAGGTGCCGGGTACTGATATATATACATATTTTCAAAAATACTAGTCACTTTACCAAAAATACACATGGTTAAAACAACAAGATGGAAGTGATCTAACACTTTCCATCATACATAAGGTACATCCAAACGTCCGAATATACATAATACATTATAATAAAGTTTTAATACAAAAGAAAGAGGGTACAAAACAAAACGGCCCTAATCTAATGGATGACCTCGATCTCAAGCGCGGATATATCGGAATCCGTGTCGTCCCCTAAATTGTTTTCCCAGTCCCCGTCATCTGGAACGATGTGATGTGGCTCGTCCTCGAGGGGAAACTCTTCGGGATCCTCCTCGTCGTCCGGAATCTCCTCGGGATCTTCCATGTCTTCATCGTCATCCTCCTCATCTTCATCATCACTGGATATGATGATGAGTGGATTCTGGTCGTGCTCCATCTCATCCTCAAGTGGTCCGACCTCATACTGTGGTTCTTCGTCCTCGCCGGCATGCGGCCCCACCTCATACTGTGGCTCGGGCTCATCAGCATCATCGACTGGGGGCTGCTCAGGGTTCGCTGGAGCATCATTCCCGGCGTCTTGAGCAATGATCTCTGCCGCTAAGATATCGTCGAGGGTTCCAGCGACGGTCGAGTGTAGGGTAGGCTGCGGAACATGCTGTCTGATGTGAGGCGGCGTTCCGTTCACTAGTAGAGTCACTGCCTCCAACTGGGGCTCTGGAAGATCCTGCGGTACATGGGGATGCATCATCTCCTCAAACCTCTACCAGTAGTGGCTCATCGTCTCGCCCGGATATGCGTGCCAGGCCTGGGATAACACCTGATACCGTGTATGACGCATATCACGGTAAATATCCGGATCTCTAGCAGGTGCACCCTCATCTCTGGGTGGGAGTGGTCCGTAGCGCTCTAACATCACCGCACGAAACTTCGCCCAGGTGCGACTAGGCACCTGACGCTCACCAATGTCGATCCACCATAGTCCGCGCATCTCCGTAAAGACATTTAGCAGCGAGCATGATTTCCAGATAGTCCGGGATGTGACACATCAAGAATGTTTGCTCCATATCGTGGAGCCACGCCTCGACGTGCACTGTACGCCTCGTGCTGTCAAAGGATAGGGGGTGTGCGCGGAAGAAAACCGTAACAGAGTCTCTATCCTCTTCGGTCATCATGGGGTCCATCGTACCGTATCTAACACGCAATACTTAACTATAAGCATACATATATAAAACATAAAGTAAATCTAAACTTACATATGGTGGCGGCGATGGCAGGCAGACCGTGAAATGATGTCGCAGGAAACCCGCTCTGATACCAATCTGTGACGACCCGCCTTGCACAGGCCGTCACTTGACTTAACTTGCTTGAACTTAAACTTGTTTTATCCCATTTTTAATCCTAAAAATAGTGGGGATTTTTTTTTTTTTTTTTTTTTATAATAGCGGAAGCATTATACTTAGAAAATATTTACATACACTCATACGTAAATAAAATAAATGTCTGTTTTCTCAAAATAGATATATTAATAAAATCCTTCTGAGTTGCGAACCCCAACCCGTTCATCATTTCACAGCCATCGGCTTCACCCTCCACCATGCAGTTAATTCAAAACAGGCTGTTTACCTACAGCAAAAACTTCAAACAATGAGCAAAAGCTCAGCAAGTACAACTCCTATACCGCGAACCAATTACATGAAACATACATAACCTTTTACATGGTATCTTAAACATGAAAGCATAAACATGGCATCATATCATCGATTTCTTCATCTTAAACATGACATTCTATCGTGAAATGCATGAACCGTTTATGTCCAGTTATGCTTGCTTTCTTGTATCACACTTTATCTTGTTGATTTTACTTGTGGGCCCGTTAACTTGATGTGCACGTACCCGGCGCGCAGCTTGAGGAGATTACCTAAGCTTTTGACCCTATCGTCATCAGGGGGCACGACACTGGCTCTTGTGGCCTTTTCTCAAACGTTCCGTTTGTATGTCTTTCTTGACATCTTTTTACTTGATAGATTAGTGAGCATACTTATATGATGTCTCCTAATCTCATGTTCTATCAATGCATGGACAGGCGTACTTTTCATGTAAGCATAATAACAATACTTGAAACACACTTTTAAAGCATGGCATTAGTATTTGAAACATTCATCATACAGTAAGCATATTGCAACCATCGAGCAAATCATCAAATAACACTTAAACAGTGTACAGCAAACATGTTAGGTAAACATACAACTCTAGTCTATGCTGTAGGCGGCGTTGTACTTACCTTGTCTTCGTTGTTCGCGTGATCGAATTTCCTTTCCAGAGCACGCTCGCAGGTCACCTCCTGCCCATGGACGTTTACACGTGAGGTCTCTATTCTAGGATCGTTTAATGTCGGATTAAACCAACATATATATATATTTTTCAGTTATATGTCCCTCTACTAACACATGTGAAGGGGTCACACGACGTAACCCACAACGGAATTATTAATTAAGGGTTCATGTAGAGAATCATAATCTTAACTTAAACCTCAATCCGCAAGGTTAACTCTGGGCTTGGGCAAGGCCCTAGTAACTCGGAATAATTTTCCGGCTACTAACGCAGTATCTTATTCATTTTAATCTTGAAAACCTTGAACTTGTTTAAATATATCATTTTCTTGTTTATTTAAGTAAGTTTGGTGAATAGTACCCAAACTTGTCTTGAAATTACAAAACACTTGAAAATATTTCTATAAAACATTTGGGGATCGAAAACCGCCTTTGGAACGGTTTTCGGGTTTGAAAATGATGTTTGAAAGTTAGAAAAACGTTTTTCCTAGTCATTGGTCTAGAAAATCCCGTGCATGAGATTTTGCTCACTGCACGGCTTTTGTTTGAAAATTCATAACTTAAAATCTAAAACGAATTTGGAAACGATTTCTTCACGAAAGTTGTAGCTAACAAAAAGATCTAAAACTTTCATGTTTTGAACATTTTCTGATTCTGGCTCAATTGATACCAGTTTTTGTTTGAACACATGTGAATCGTTGGAACTTGGTCACCCTGACCAGTTCTCGGTTTTTCTTAAAAAAAAGGCCATTGGAGCTTAATTTTTGAAATCTGTCCACGTTGTCCCCTAGGAAACACCCTAACGAACAACTTTCGTGTTTTAAGTTTTTACCCATTCGGCCTCTAAGGACCTGTAAATTCCACTTTTCCGAGCTGCCGGGTGTTGGACCCGAGAGCAGTTTTGGTGTTAGTCCAAATTTTACGTCCCTATGCGTCGTTCTAGCTCGACCGCCCAATGCGGGACCTACTAACACATGCACGTCCTCTAACGTCCCTCATACACATAAAATTTTAAATCCCGTGTTTTCGGATTCGACTCAAGGCCGAGACCCCTTGGTCCACGGTTTTGAGAGAGAAACATACAAAACATACATACAACATAACTCAACCATATCATCATACAAACCCTAGAACATGCATCTAGAATTTTGATAAACATATTAGGGACATAAAACCCTTAAATAGAAACCCTAGCATGCATCTCTAGCACACAAAAATCATAGAGCATATCACCAACCAAACATACAAAATAATCACCTCAAAAACCTAAATCAAGCATAAAAATATAACCTAAGCTATTTAGGGCTAAAACCGAAAATTATGAGCTTAAGCTCTTACAACTTTTTGTGCTTGAAATACATGGTAAAACCCTTGAGAAAATGAACCAAAATTTGAACCAAGAACTAGGGTAAAGTTCGGATTTTTACCTCAAAAATCCGGGGTGTCACTAGCTTGATCCTAGTCGAAATCTAGCCTCCAAAGTGCACGGTTTGGACCTCAAAAATGGTCACAAAAATTTGTTAACTTCCTCCCCTAACCAACCTTGGCAAAAGAGAAGAAAATACCCAAAAATCTTACCTTAAAATCCATGGATCTCCTTAAGCATCAACTCACCAAAATGGTTGGTTTTTCTTGGCTCTAGATCACACCCTCACTCAACCCTTGATTCTAGCCAAACCCGAAAATTTTTTTCTTGGATATTCTCAGCTCCCAAACACTCGGCAAGATGGGAAAGAGAGGGGAAATTTTTTTGAACAAATCTCTCCTTTGAACTCACAAGAAAACCAAAGGCTTTAGGGGGTTTTCTCACCAAAATTTTTGGCTAACTCCCTTGATCTCTCTCTCTCTCTCTCTCTCTCTCTGATTTTTGGAGGAGATTTTCTGAAGGTTATGGCTGAGAAAGAGGGTTAAGACTGCTGTCTTTTTGGGGTTTGAAATCCCTAGGAATAGTGCCTCTAGCTAGGGGAAATCCTAGCTTTCTTTTCCAAGGCAAATTTGCTTCCAATCTTGGTATTTGGTCCTCCAATTTTTGCAAGCTATTGCCCAAAGGGGCTTGGAGTGGCCGGCCATGAGGGGGAGAGGAATGGGGAGTGGTTGACAACTCATAGATGAGGTGTCACATGCTCATTGGTCCAAGTGTGTGAAGGGTTAAGTCCTAACTTAGCTTAATTGTGATGTAATTAAGCTTAAAGGCTTGTTTGGTTCAATCTTTTTGAAAAATTGTGTAATTTCAACACATTGCAATAAATTTTAATACTGGGGTGCTTTAATACCCAGTATCAAAAATTACATTGCATTTAAAATTTCGATCTGTGAAAAACTCGATCGGAAAAATTTTTCTCTTATTTTTCCGAATCCTTTCGCCCTGAACCTTAGCTTAGTATGCTTGATTTTTCTAAGGTGATTTTAATTCTATTCAAACTCATCTTGATCAAGAAATGAGTTTTTAGCAGTAATTTCACTTGTACTGCGATCATAAAATTCTTGTTTGACGTTTTCGACCGTTTTGGTCTAACTGACTTATTGGTCAACGTCGACTTGTCTTGAAATGTGCAAATACGACCTCCTTTTACTCACAAAGGTCTTTTGCGAGTTCATGCAATTTGTTTTTGAGTCTTAATAAATTTTAAGAACTCGTGACACAAAATTAAGTTCTAAAACGAACTTCCTCATGAAATACCGATTACGGTAAATATTTACACGAAATTTCTAAAAAAAAATGAACCGAAGAAATTCGGGTGTTACACTCTTGTCCCCCTTAAGTTCCGTTTTTGGTGAAGAAAAATTTGGGCAAAGCTTGGCTAGGATTTCTAATTTTTTTGAATTATGGGTTCACCTATTTATAGGTGAAGAAGAACTCTTGGAAATTACAAATTAGTCCTTGAAGAAGCAAGGATTTGCACAAAGGGGGTGGCCGGCCATGCTTGGTCTAGAAGGCTCCAAAATTTTTTCCAAATTTTCTTAATTCCTAAATGATGTCATTAATTAAAAGTAAGGTGATGCAAGCCTCCTAAGGCTTGTTTGCCTCTTTTTCTTATTGTACAGTCCATTTTTAAGCCAACACAGATATTTCTAATACTGGGCTCACTTATGCACAGTACAGTTACACTAAACTGCAGTCCAAAATTTATCTGTATTAAAATGAACTGTATAAAAATTTTCTTATAACTTGAAGCCATTTGGCCTTTGATACTCTAATTAATGTGCTTGATTTTTCTATGGTGGTTTTGAATCTTAATCATACTATTCTATTCGTAAAAATAGTTTTTCACATTATAATTTCTATACTGTTAATTATTTCACAATACCGTCATTTCTTTGACTTTTCGGGTCAACCATTGGCTTTTTCGTCCACCATTGACTTTCTTGTCAAGATTTGACTTTCGTGGTCAACAGTTGACTTTTTGGTCAACCGTCAACGTTTTTGGTCAAACTTTGACCAACATGAAATTATGACAATTTTTACTCCTTTTTACTTAAAAGGTCATATGCTTAACTAAGCAATCATTTTTGAGTCTCATAAGATCATAAGAGCTCACAAAACATAATAAAACCCTTAATCGGGCATTTTCATAAATACCTTCATGGTACAGTTTGATTTTTTTTTTTGTTTTTTTGTTTTTTTTTTTGTTTTTTTTTTTGTATAAGAAATTGAAATGTCGAAAAACTAGGTATTACAATTTTTGGCAAGAACAATCGTGGAAAGTGAAACTATCATGACTGTTTCTGCCGAAAGCAATCGTGATATCCTTAGATTCCATGAATCCTTGGTACCAATATCCACTGGCACCACATGATAATATTCCATGACTAATAGTTAAAACTGTCATAAAAAATAAAATAGCATGGCTGTTTTAAAAAAACATCGTACAATCTTCATATCTTTCATAACTGTAAATTCCACGACAGTTTTTTAACAATTGTGGTAACTTTCCCCGATTGTTTAACAGTGATGGAATCTTTTTTCTACTAGCGTACATATACGAGTTAAAAAAAAATCATAAATACGTACACACTTTCTTTTGATAAAACAAATGTATATAATTCGATACAAGTTACAAGTGTGTCAAAACTAATGCCTATATATGTTTTCCTCGACGTTGTAGAAAAAATAAAATAGATAAAGAAAAATACACAGGGAAACCAAGAGCAGAAAAGATTACTTAAGTAATGATTTATTGACTCTTTTCCTTATTACATTAGTCATATAGTAATATTGCCAAACTTATAGTTGTAGATGTTGGAATCTACGGTTATAATTCTAATTCAAATTAGATTAAACAAAAATCAATATACTGAAATTAATAGGGTTCTTGGACATCGTAAATAAGAATCATTAAACATAGAAAATAAAGCAAATAATGAAGCAATAGGAAAGCAAGAAAGATTGTAAAACCGAAATTTAGAGAGATTCGTCGAAAATAAAGAGCTTTCTTATGACATCTTACCCATCCTGTTTCGAGTTTGATAAGTTCAAAATAACTATGATACAAACTATACTATAAAAATTCCGTTTTTCAGGGAAAAAAAAAATCTAGCACTTATCAAAATTTTAAAAATTTATAACTAATTGTAAAAATCTCCATTTTAAGCAATCCATATATCAAAATGAAGTTTAAGATCCCTAGTTTACAAATAAATTTTGACTTAAGCAAAATCATAACAAACTTATACAGTTTTACATGAAGATCAAAACAGTCTCAAAATTTATTTTCATATGTTCATAGAAAACAAAAACCCAAATTTCCTACCATCAACAAATTACAAAATTCACCAAACACGCTATAGAAATCCTAGCATGAAATTTCATGTGTATATATATGTGTGTGTGTGAAAAGAAAAATAACATGGGATGAATCATCCCATCATGAAAATCTATCAAGAAAAATCATAAACAAGCTTGATAAAATTATTTGAATTGCTAACCAATCAAGATCATGGATTTTTCATGGATTTCATAAATAACTATGTATATATGAATAATAAATCCTACCTTGAATAGATGTGAGTGGCTTAGAGAAAACTCAAGAATCAAAAAGAGAAGGAGAAAACGAGAAAATAGAGAGGATGAGAGAGCCTTTTCTAGAGAGAGAAATTAGAGAGATGTGAGAATGAATCTTTTGAGAGGTTGGAGGCTTAATCTCTTATTTATAATCAAGTATGAAAATGTCGATGTCGATGGAGTTGCCGAGGTTTTGATTTACGGATAATGTTGATGGAAATGTCGATGTCGACGGATAACCCGAGAAAAAATTTATACTCAAAGAAAAACTTATAATTTTTGCTAAAACTTTACAAAATATCAAAACAATCAATATTACATAATTTGAACTAATTTTAAAACAAAAATAATATATTTTTTTAATCAAATATGAGAGCTATATTGCATGATGTAATTGAAAAATATAATAATTAAGCATTGATTGTGATTTCAATATGATATTACGTAATCATTACAAATAACACATTATAACATAATAGGGTACAAAAAAATTAAATGTCAAACATAAAAAAGTATAAATAAGTTTCAAGTGTACAATCCAAAAAAAGTTTCTAGCAGGTTGGAAAACATTAGGTAATTGTCAATCTGATCTAATAAAAATGATACATTTGTCAAGATATTACTCTTAAATGGTTTGATGGTAATTTTTAATGTCTCACATGTATGTTTCTTGGTTTCTACCAACTATTAACCCATAAATTAGATATTTTTGATTTGTTCAATTGATAAGTAGTTTTGATGGGTATGCAATATCTCAATATCAATTTGTAGTAGAGGATATACGAATATATCAAAAAAACCGTTTCTATTTGTACTTTTAAACTAGACACCATTTGAGAACCATAAGGAGGATTATAACTGCATTAATTTTACTTGATTCTTAAGCTCATGAAATCATAACTCAAGGTAAATCCTCATCAGTTTGACTTATTTAAGTCACACCACATCTTCTTATATGCTATATTCCAATCGCCTAATACCTTTACCTGTTATCTTACAACCATGATCTCATCTTACGTAGCATGTTGTCACATTTTTTTCATATTAAAAAATAATGATAAAATGTGTGACAAAATTGAAATTTTTGAAAAAAAAAATTTCGCCGAGTTTTTGGACATTTGGTGGAAATATCCAAAAATATTCTTGATATTCACGGATATTTGCGGATATTATGGATATTTATGAAAATTATGGACATTTGACGGATACTCCGGGAAGAAATATCCTTCCTCCTCATTATCCACATTGAGACTTCAAACTATGAACAATATTGTGGAAATGTCAACGATGTTGTGGACATTTTCATCCTTATTTATAATAATAACTAGGGTTGCATAGGGTTTTATCTCTAATCGGGCATTAGAATTCGAGCTTATTAGGGGCTTAAAAATTCAGTGGGTCGTTTTTATAATTTTTGAAAAATTTAAATTTTGAACATATGATAATATTTTAGTACTAACTTTTTACTCTAATATCCAAATTGAGCGATTCAAGTGGCTGTAAAAAAATAACGGAAAGATCTACAAATTTGTGTTTCACAGAGCCTGTTAAATTCGGATGTTTTGAATATCAAGATTGCATTGGAAGATAATACTATTTTTACGGAATCTTTCTCTCTGAAGATGTGAAAGTTTTTGAATGGAAATATGTATTTGATCACTCCCAAAAGCTATGACAGCCTCCATAATTTTCCCTGTTAAAAGCTCCATTAAAAGTACGAAGTTCACAATTAGCGTATAGTATTGCCAGATCATCTTTTTTAGTTTGTGGTAACCTATTTTCTGAACTTGAGAATGGTTTTTTTCTTTTTTTTTTCTTTTTTTTTTTTTCTCTCTCTCTCTCTTTCTCTTTTTCTGCTTCTTTTATTTTCTCTTTTCTGAACTTGAGAACTTTAGATTTTGTTAAGGATTTTTTAGCATCTTTTTGAGCTGATTTTGCTTTGGATGATAAATTAATTATGGATATTATACAAGTAGAAATTGGCTTGGTTTTCTTCACTAATTCTGACTACGAGGGTGTTTGGTGAATGAGTTGAGTTTGAGTTGAGTTGAAATTTTTAAGTTTGAATAATATTAACTTTTTAAAAAATAGTTATAAATTTTGTTGACTTTTTAGAAAAAAAGACAAAATTGAGATGAAAAAGTACAATTTAATTGGAGTAGAACTTGGATGCCAAACACCCCTTTTAGTATTCCATGATTTCAGCCTATTTAGAGGCTATTTTCTCATTAAAACACAATCAAAATGAAAAAAAAAAAAAAAAAATAGACAACTCATCATTAAAACACAACTAAAATGAAAAAAAAAAAAGGACAACTCCAGTAGGGAAAGAC